>AZIM01000024.1:613647-623660 GCA_000516915.1 Ophiophagus hannah
TCCACCCGCGCCCCGGGTCGCTCTTTCGCCCGCCGGGCCTGCGTGGTTAAGCAGCGGCGCTTCGGGGGTGAAACCCAAGAGACGGGGTTGAGCCAACCCTGGTTCCGGGAAGCATGGCCACGCACGTGTGTCGTGCAAACATCTGCGGATCCGAACCCGGGCAAATAAGAAACGCCGCGTAGGAGGCTGGCGCTGCACCAGCTACATTGGGTTGATCTTGGCCACCAAAAGTTAAGCCGGGTGGGTTGTGGTTACTACTTGGATGGGAGACCAGGGTAGAGTGGGAAGTTTTTAAAAGTTTAAAAACAATCCGAAGCAAAGCCAGTACCAAAAATTCCCATACCAGGATATTCGCAGAAAACTACAACTATAGTAGTTTTCTCTGAAGTTCCTGGAGTTTACCTTGTGATAAGTTTTATACTGTTTCCATTATGGGAAGCCCCCCCCCCTCCTAGAGAATGAAATATTTTGTGGAATATTAAAAGAGGTAGAATATTATATTTCCCCAAAGGAGAAATGGAGAAACATGTTATTAGAAGCAGAAAGCAGCCCCCAGTCTTTCTTAATAGCCCACAGCAGATGTCCATCAAGAAATCCTGGGCCAGCCTATTCACAAATAAAACACCTTTACCTCTAGCGATGGGATTAAAATTTACATCCTTCCCCCATCCAGATTATAAGGACACGACCTTTTAGGACATAATGACCTTTTAGGACATAATACGATTAACTCACCACCATTAGAATAACAAAAGACACCAGGCTCATTACATTGCACAATCCCTGCAGCATTTCAGAAACACTATAAAAATCCTTGCACTCATCAAGCTAATTTGTCAGCTGCCCCAGAACTGCATGCTGTGGTTCTGCTCATCATTAAACAGAATCCTTTCAATTCAGCCTCCATTTTATTTCCAGCACCTTTCTCCCAGTTTGGAAGTGAACCAGATGGATCTTTTCTTTCTTCCTACATCAGGGGTGTCAAACTGGTGGCTGATGGGCTGGATGTGTCACATGCAGACCACGCTTACCCCAGCTCCACAAAAGCAAAAAACACGATACATTGTGATATGTCACATGACGTGGTTGAGTTTGACACCTGTGTCTTGCACCATCTTCCCTTAAAACATTACCAGAATCCAGAATAGTCTGAGAATCAGTGTTTCTGCTAAATAATTGACTGTCAAGATGAAAATAAATTAATCAAGTAACAATAGCCAATGAGGAAAATCCTTTACCCAAAATTCTTCAAACTCCCAAATAAGTTATCCAGACCTAATCCACATTTCCAAGGATAAGGTCTGCAAACACAAATTAGAGTTAATTAAATTAGGTCTCCTAGTGGAACTGCGGATTCATAAGAATACACACACACACACACTTCAAGTGTTACCCTAGAATCAGCACATACACACTTCCACATCTGGGACAAGCTCCCCTATTTAACTGTCACTTTACCTTATTTCTCTTTCAAGAGTTTGCCTTCAAGCATAGTATACAAATCCAAATTTGTAGTCATGAGTTATAGAAATATGAATCACTAGTTAAAGTGGCTTTAGTAGTTTCCACTGAGAAAAATGAGAATGTGGTATCTCCATGCTCTTGATTTAAACTAAAGAGTGTGGATGGATGAGTGTTTAAAATATTCTGAGCTCCAAATTTTAACATTTATGGGATTAACTTCATCTGAGGCTTACTCCTTTCAGAGTGCTTAAGGTTATTTATAAAACACATTTGAGTAAAAAATATATATATTTTCCATGTATCATTTGAGTAAGCAGATTCATTGCTTATCCCTGCCCACAATATTGATTCCTTCATAAAATGGTGTTGCACGCACTGCTTTTTTAGATCATTAGATGTTTTAGGATATTTGTAGCTCTTTTCTCTGAACTGGAAAATGGCTATTAAAATCATGTGTTCTGGTAAGTTTGCTACTTGATCTGTGAGAAACTATCTTCCTTACATTAAGACACAAGACTCATTAGGTGCTTCCTAAAACCACCAGAAACTATAAAAATGATTTCCCCCCCTCTAATCTGTTGTGTAGTTGGACAGATTAGGATTTGGAAACGGTAGAGAGGACAATTTGTGTGAAAGAGAATACTTTTTCTCTGCTCCCTGTCCATACATCTTTAAAATATATATGACAAAAATGCCATAAATCTTCAAGATTGAAAATAAAATGGCCTGGAAGGTGTTGCACAAATGCAGATGGGGAAATGCCAGATGTATATTAATCATTTGCATTTTACTGGAATTGTGTTCAGTAGGGCCTGCATTCAATTGAGAAGTTCTGCTTCTTCTGAGTACCCATATAGGATTTTGCAGTTAATTGAACATGATACAGATGAAAGATCTCTACTGACTCAAATGCTACCCACAACTCATAAAGCAGTCTCATAATTATTCAAGAAATTAAGAACTTCCCTTTGTAATTTCTGTTTAACTCTGTATAAGCATATAATTATAACCAAGCCAGCCAATGACAGACAAATGTTGCCCAAATATAAAATTATAGACTTCCCTTGTATTTCTTAAGGATAGGCCTCTGCTCAACATGATTTAAGAGTCTTTGATCTTCTGTCCATTTATCACTGCATTCCATACTTGCTGAGATTCAAGCTTAAAAAATACTGACTTGCTGTCTTTATTAAACTTTAATTATGTTAAGAGTTGTTTCATATTGTATTATTACAAGCAATGTAGAATATTTTATTTCATTTTGATTTATTGGAATTTTGGAGAAAATTTGCTGTGCCTTTCATTATTGGCTATTGATACCTAACAATGTTTTAGAAAGGTTGGAGAATGTATTATTCCTTTGAAGTGCTACAATGCAGGTAAGACTTGATCTTCATTGTACACCTCATTCTAAAACCTTGTAACTTGTGGTTGCATGTAACTGATGGTTAATATCTAAACTTCAAGTGGTACATGAAAGGAGAGCAATTACTGTTCTAAATGTACAATGGATCTTAGTGCAATAAATGGTAACGATTGCCATTAATGCCTTTTACAATGTTAGATTCGTTTTCATAATTCCCATTTAGCATAGACACCACTATTTTGATAAGGATTATGGGAACTGAAGCTGTTTTTTCAAGGTTGTGAAATGTTGTGCAGAGTGCAGTAGAGGGCACTGTCCATTCTTTATTTACTTCCAGCATCATGGATCAAAATTGTCCCATATAATATAGTTATCTTTCTTAAATCCACTCCTATCATTTTACCTTTCATGCTTGTTGAATAAGCAGACATGTCCAGGTAATGATGCTTTATCTTCATACTGTAAAAGTTTCACCCATTAATTTCTGCTAATAAAGCTACTGTTAGATTAGCACACAGTAGCAATTACTGCTATTTAATATATAGTCAGTTCTCATGGCCATATTATATCCCTGGCAGATGAATATGCAGTCTGATTTTGGAGAATCTGTCTCCACCTGTTTTAAAAACAGTAATTATTTAAAAATAAAGTTCTTATGTTTATTTTAAACACAGTATCTGCCTAAAATATCAGGGACTACATATGCTAGAAAGGGTCATATAGCTTTTCTTTGGGATAGCTTTTCTTTGAGAACAGAGCCTACATTGACTCAAACCACAACCCTATCTAGTTGAACAATCTGTGTCACTCCAAAGCCAGCTGGATGCTTTTAGGAACCTAATAAGCTTGGATTAGAGAGCAGCAGCCCTCACCAATTGATGGCTTTCAGCAATTGCTGTTAAAAGCATATTGTTTTATCCTTCTGCTTTTAAAACTTATGGGTGGAATGTTCAACTACTGTAGGTTTCATGGATGGGACAATTTATGTTTCTACAGCAGTAGAGGAAAGACTCTTGATTTGTTCAAACGGCAAAGCAGCCATATTAGAGGCTCATGTGAATTGTGTCCTTAATTAAATCTGGAGAGTATACAAAAGCCTGAGCCCTAGTTCAAGTCAAGCATTGTTGCTCTTGGCCATCTCTAGCATGACCTTTTTCCTCCTTTGTTCTCCTTCCATAATTTGATCGTTGATGAAAAATAGAGGGAGGGAGGGAAGCTGTTGTTTACCATTCCTCGGTAAAAGAGCTCTGAGATTTTGGAATATGGCCAAATCAGTGTTTCCATTTCCCAACTCTTGCAGACAGTCCAGAAAGGTACCTGAATACAACCAAGAAATCAGTTTCAGGCCCTAGTTATGGCTATCCTTTGAAACCATGTTTCTGAACCTTAGCTGCTTAAAGATGTGTGGACTTTAACTCCCAGAATTCCCCAGTCAGCTATGCAATTCTGCGAGTTGAAGTCCACACATCTTTAAGCAGTTAAGGTTCAGAAACAGTGCTTTAAAGTGACTAGTGCTTTTTCTGACCATGACTAGGCCAGAACCACAACTGAAGAGGATTCAGATGCTTCACAGGAAAAACAGTACTTTCAACTAAAATATGCATAACCGTATGCTGGTTTTCACTCTAACCATATCCAGAATCATGACAAAAAATCACATTAGGCACATTTCCTGCCATTTGGAAAATAACCCTTAGGAATTTAGTGTTGTGGTTCGCTGGCAGCCAGTGCAGATGGCAGTGGAGTCGGACAGTGAGGATGAAAGGGAACCAGTCAGGGAGTCTGAAGAGGACTTGGACAAGGGTCCTGCATTTGATGCAGGGATGGGGCCAGGACCATCTGGGAGTGGGGTAGTGCCTTCGGAGCCTTCGGAGTCTGGTAGCAGCGAAGCAGGGGACCCTGTTCCCAGTGCACGTGTGCGCAGAGCTGCTAGAAGGCAAGAGCAGCTGCAGCAGAAGGGGCGACTTGGGAGTAAGGCTGGGAGGTGATTGCCTCTCCCATAAGGGATTAAAGTCACACCTCAATGACAAACGCTTTGCAGGAAGCAAAGCATTTCAATCAGATTCTGAATCCTTCTTGAAGCTCTGTGTACTCTGGTCAGTTTTTTCTGATACTTCGGGAGTTCCGTTATAATTACTTTGAAGACTTCTGTTTTTGGCAACATTCCACAGCACTGACAAGCGTGGGCTTCTCTTGGGGAACTGTGTTTAATTGGTTCTGGCTGGGAATGCAAGTGATTCCCAGTGTTGCAATAAAATAGGTTTTGCTTTTAAAATAAGTTTGTGTTTAAGTACGTTTGACGAAGCCTGGGTCAGAAAATTTAGTCTGTGCTTTGCTCAAGGAGGCAAAAGAACCTTATGGACCTAAAAGGGCAGCAGAATAATCCATACATGATTTTTTTTGCTTCAAATATGTAAAGAATAGCCAGCATAAATAATGCCCATGTAGAATAATAGAAAAATTGCAGGGTATTGATAATTTGGGGGAATTTTGAAGATGCACTCAATGTGCCCTATACTTATCAGAAGAGCAAAATATTACCCCCAAATATTTAAGATTTGAAACATTGTTTAGATGTTCATTCACCCACCAAGCAGAGATTCTATGGCATTGGGCAAATATGAGAATTTTTGTTTTAGAATAATTTATTTTCAGAGCTTTCTTTATGATATATAGTCAAAGGGCAAAGGCTTGTTCTAAATCAGATGGTGTATGTGATAACAATACTGCATCATTCATGTAACAATATGCATATCAGACAATTTTGGAGGCTGGCAGGTGAGGTTGTTGAAAAGCCTGGTAGCACCTGTTTTGGATTCACCAATTTTATTTAAAGCCATAAGCTTTCACTCACTATAGTTCATCTTGTACCATGAAAATGTATGTTTTTAAATAAAACAGTATAACATTTGTTAGTCTGAAAAAGCACTATAGGTTCCTGACTCCTGATGTGGGGTTACCAGGGACTAACCCTGGAGCCAGTTTGGTGTAGTGGTTAAGGTATCTGTCAGGTTCCGATGTAATGTGAGGGGAGAAAAAAACCAAAAACACACTTCTGAATTGTAATTTTTTTATCTCCCTCACAAACACTGGCACGAATTGACATCCATTAATTGGAAATTCAAAGTCAGGACTAATCGCCCAGCAACTGTCCCACTGTTTAAAATTGTTCCCTAGCCCCGCTCATCTACCCATGTGCGCATCCCTAAGCTGAGTCAGTAAACATTAAGCAGGGAGGCCAGCAGAGTTCCATGACCAGCCAAACTCACTGCACATGCGCGCAAGTGTCCACTTTTGTTTCAGCCATGTGGCTGCCTAACATCTGTTCTGTGTTGATGTCAGCAATGGTGACAGGTCTAGTGTGGGCTCGGCAGTCCGGTGGGTTTAGCTTCACAGTGGCCATTTTTGTTCTTGGGTCCCCACGGAAAAGGCAATCCCGGCTTCTCTGTTCCCCACCAGAATGGTAGCCCTGGACATTCCGCCAGGCACACTAGGGCTGACAGTATCAGGCTAGAAACCAGGAGACTGAATGTTAGTCCTGCTTTAAGCACAAAGCCATTGGGTGACCTTGGGCCAGTCATTCTCCCTCAGCCCTAGGAAGCAGGCAGTGGGAAACCTCTTCATAAATCTTGCCAAGAAAACTGTAGGGGCTTTTCCAGGCAGTGAGCAGGAGTCAACACTGATACAAAAGTACACAAACACAAATAAACAAAGACAATCCTACAATACCCTTGGAAAGGGTTACTATGTTCAATTTGAGCATATTGTATACAAGATCAATGTAATCTATACTCCCTGTGCTTTTGCCACTTCACTTCTGTATGGGTGTCTCCATAATCCTATCTTATCCTTCACCCAAGTATTTATGCACCTGAGGTAAGATCGATGCATCTGGTCAATTGCACTATAGCCTAGAGATGAACAAAGTTAGGTTATAATACAAACTCATAGGTCAGATCTGAGAATTAAGGTACATCCTACCTCTAAATGGATATTTAGCATAGGTATTTGTGATCAATGTCACAATGAACATAAAACTCTATTCTTGATTTTCCCCTTTTCAGACTTTCAAGTAATTGACAAGGTTAAATATTAATGCATACCATAGATTTCTTAGAGTAGGCTCAATTCCTATGATTTCATGATGGCCATGTAGATTTTTGGCAACAGTAGAGATATGGCTCTTTATTATCTTATTCCAGATTTTACTTCCCAGATTAGTCTTCAGTCTGGCATTTCCTCTTGTTTTCTATCCAAGTACTGACTATGGTCAACTCTACTTAGCTTTTCAAGATCAGTCTGCTCCCTAACTGAACAGTTAAATAGTAGGGACTCAAAAAGTTTTTTTGATTTACTGCAAGGGTCTTTCCATATATATAATTGATAGTACCATAAAACAATTGGCATAAGCAACTATTCTTCTTCACTCTTTATAGATATATTCCTTAATGGTGGAAAAAACATGGTCTTTAAATGGAAAAAAGCAATAGAAAATTTTGGGGCATAAGGGGGAACAATTGTGCATCAAAAGCCTTGTCTGGAAATATGAAAAGTCTAACAATCAACTTTAGTCCAGTTGCTGTACATATCTGTTTAAGACAAAGAATGTTAGGCTGGGATTGCATGTCACGCTAACCCTAGTTTACTGAATAAACCCATAGACTCTATGGCTCAATATGTTAAGGCAATGGTTCCCAACTTTTTCTTCACCACTACCCCTTTTAAATACCTTTTGTGTCAATGAACCATGGCACCAGATCACCAAGACTTAACTCAAGATTTAAATCATAACATTTCTTCAAGCCTTTGCAGACCCTGTGACAACATTGTGGGCCCCCAGGTTGAGAAGCACTTGTAAATATATATCTGCATTGCAGATGGTGTTGGTTTTAAAACTTGATTTAGTTTGGAAACCAATCTTACAAATCTTGGTTTAGTTTGACTGATAAAGGAAAAAAAACTCTGCAAAAAAAAGCGGGGGGGGGGAATCTGAGCTTAAAGTCTGAGCTGAATTGGATTTCTAGTTTGTCCAAATTTTCCACATATAATTGTTCGTCTAGTTCCCCAAGCCAACTTTTTTTCAAAAGTATAATATAGGATGGGAGAGAAGCATTATGAATTCAGAATCCTTAATTGTATTACAAAACAATCTGAGATTGGTAATACCTGCTGTCATTTACACCAATAATACTCGTAATTTCATGATTTAAGTCCTACCAATCACTCTGTCAGAGGACTTGGGTACTGCCACAATCAAAACCAGAAGATTTTTTTCTCTGTGAAGGCTATTTATATTTTAGAGGCTGTCTGTTCTCCTACATTTGTCCTACATTGCCCTACATTTAAATATACAATGAAATTTTAATGATCTTCTCTGTGCCCCACTTATGTGTGCTACCACCTGAGCCTGACAGTGGCAGTTCAGACAGGGTGCTGCTCACAAAAGTTTGTATCTCAATTGACTGGTTAAGTATTGCCTGTGCGACCACATTCTTGTATTTATTTTGTTTCAGAGGAGAATCTTTTCCAACCTTCCCTGAAGAAGCCCGGAAGTGAACCTAAGTTAAAATGTAAATCATAACTGCACCACCACTCTTTCTTATAATTAGCAGTTATTGATCTCAGTTACACAGATCATAACTGTTCACTCTTATGCAAGATAGACTTTTCTGTAGACAAACCACTATTATAATTAATATCTTAATTATTTGTCCTTATTTTTGTTAAGGCATATTAAAATGTCTAAGTATATAATGTAATTTCCTTTTGAAAACATTATAAAGGTAGTTATTGTTAATTTACGTAACAGAGTAACAGGATAACAGAGTTAAAACAGATCTTGAAGGTCTTCTAGTGCAACCCCTACTCAATCAAAAAACCCTATACCATTCTAAACAAGTGTATATGTAACTATGTAAGTGTATATGTAATTATATATATATCTCCATATAAGTGTATATGTAAATATGTAATAACACTCTCTCTCAGCCCAACTCACCTCAGGGTTATTGTGGGGAAAACAGGAGGTTTTTAAAATAATAATAATAAAGTATAAAAATATATAAATATTGAAGATAGTTACATATATTTTGCACCCTCAAACATGCTGTTTGATTAAAATAAAAATAATGTGCCTAATTATGCACTTGTACATAAATCGTGATAAAATATGCTCATTCCAGGATTTATGTGTCATTAGCAGATGTGCTAATTTCACACTTCTCCCCCCAGAAAACCCTCCAGTCGAGAATATTTGAATCAAACTGTTCCTTGCTCTGAGAAAAATAATGTCTACCTTAGGCTGAATTTGATTCCCAAGAATCTCCTTGATATTTGGTGTAGGGTCTCCCACTTGGGCGGGGGGTTGGACTAGATGACCTACGAGGTCCCTTCCAACTCTGATTATCTGTTATCTGTTATTTCTGTGCAGTCTACTGGTAAAAATTATTTCCATTGACTTTCTGAAGATTTCCTCATGGTTAATTAGTTACTTTCCAAATGTAGTTTACAGTTTTGGGAGTTTTCAATGGTTTCCCCTATTGTTTCAACTTTCGTACAAGCAGGTGACAATCTCTCAGATTAGAAATGTCTGCAGGGGGTTGTCAAAAAAGTCAAGTAGTTGCAACGATGTTACATGTATGCATTGGACCTTTATGGCCAACATCTTGGTATTTTTTTACTGCACCCTAAAGAACCTTTGGTTCAGATGCTAAGCAGGCTAGGCTGGTAGTTATATGAATGAGTAGTTCTCATAGGGGTCTGGGCCTGGCACAAATCATGATGCCAATGGGATGATCATCCCAGCTGGCTGCTCTATTCTATTAAGGACATTTTCCAGCCCACATGGCAGAAGCTCCATTCATATGGCCTTTCTCAGATCATTTTTTGTAAATCTGGGTGGTCTCAGGCTAAAAACTTGATCTGTCCAACCATTACACAGAACTGAGCAGCAGTATAATTTGAACTGACTGCCCAACTTTTCTGTTATGAAAGCCGAGAGGCTTCAACCTCTCAAAGAGGCATGGCTGTCTATTTACTTTCCAACTTACTCAAACTACTGCTAGGCTTTTGTAACATTCTTGTTTCCGTACAGTATCAGAGCAGATCTCCCCAAAGCCCAAGGCCCATCCTCTGTGCCCCACAAGTCACCAACACACATTATTGCATAGTGCAGGTTTTTAAA
>AZIM01000025.1:34906-45138 GCA_000516915.1 Ophiophagus hannah
CACAGGAGAATGGAGCTGGAAAACAGGTTAATGGGGTGGGAAGGAAATGGGATTTTACAGTATCTTTCCTCTGCCACACTCACCAAGCCATGTGTACCCACCAAGCCATGCCCATAGAACCAGTAGTAAAAAAATTTTGAATCCCACCACTGCCTGATTCCCTTCACAAGGCACACCTGGGGATGGAGTTTAAAAGAGAGGCAAATGGGTGGGGCGGTTGTCAGGAACAATTGCTGAGTTTATCTAGTGTTGGCTGCTGTTATCACAGTTCCTGGCATTCTCCCAACTGGTTTGATTTACTGCCGTGTTACTTCATTTCTGGAACTCCTTATCTTGTTCTGCCGGATTTTCTGTTTACAACATTTGGATTGGAATATCTGCAGCCAAAGGCTGTTGCAGGTTTGTGAGAGAGTTTTTTCTCCAGACTAGAAGATAACCAGGACATTGGGGGCAAAGTTGGAGCTAATAAGGGACCTATACTTATTCTCTGGCTGAGTTGCCTTTGTGCCAAGCCCCAGGACATCACAATCACTTTCTAATTATATTTCTAATTAGAAATTATGTTGCTGTTTTATGCAGCAGTGTACAACATTTGTGGAGAAGTGATTGTTAGAAGTAATCAGACCTAGGTAGTTTATATCTGCCCTGTTGTCCTTAACTCGTGGTTATGTAGCACTATTTATACTGCTGTAGCTTATTTTAGTTCTTTTTTGTTGGGACCACAGAATATTACCCGCAGAGTGTTTCTGGACACTCTGCAGGAGGGCAAAAGCGGGACACCCGGAGGCTTGGGGACGTCAAAAATGGGCCTGCAATGTGCTTCTGGATGCTGGGGAAGGCAAAAACGGGACCATGCAGAAGCAAAAAACTATTTTTTCTTGTTTTCCTTCTCTAAACCTAGGTGCGTCTTATGGTCCAGTGTGTCTTAAAGTCCGAAAAATATGGTACATTATTATACACTATATAACATTCCTTAGATGTAGTTTTAATCTTGTAACTTCTCAAGTACTTTTACAGTAATTTATAGGCTTCAGTTTCTTTCTTCTAAAGGAATACAATACTCTTTTCAAAACTTGCAATTATAGGTTACCATTAATGGCAGGATTGTAAACTTTTATGTCTCTTGTCATATATTTGTCAATGACCAAAATAAACAGTTTTGTTATATTATCAATAAAGAAAATACATAAGCATTCTGCAATTTTTGTAAGATTAGATAAGCTAATATTAGGTGCACTGCAGCATTTAAATACACACAGACATACACACACACACACACAAAATCAATGAATGAAATGCTTTGTTATTGTTTTTATATTAATTTATGCAGGCAATTTTTATAGGGAAAAATAATAGAATGCAGACACCATTCCTGTCTCTGAAGGAATCTGATAGCACTTTTTCCAAGTAAAAAATATTACCCAAAAGTCATCAGATACTTGGTAGTGGTGTGACTAAAATAGGATTTAAATTGAGAAGAGTTGGAGAAAGAAAATGGAGACAGGTTGACTATACAGATAAAGGTTATGTGTGAGACAGATTATATATTACCTTGTTAGTTAAAAACCCATTATTTGCTGAGACCTTTTCAGCCTAAAACATTTTAATGTATGTGAGTTCAGCAACCTTTCTATTAACGGTGCAGTTAAAATCTAATTTTTCCAAAAGGATCACTTTAAAATATGCAAGAGAGTGCCCAGGGAGGTTAAAATGCCCCAATACCATTTTATCCTTATTTTGACTTATGTGCCCTGATATGAACTTCTGTCCATTAATTCTTTCAACCAAAATTGTCGTATATGTCCTGTAGAGATGCATTGTTAGCAGATGATGACATCTGTCACTCCAATCCATTTATGTACTTGTTGGGACCTGTGGTAGTATGGTTGGCTTGATGTGGGACCAAAGTTGGCATCTGGATTTGTTGCAGGGCCACTGGTAGATTGAATGTCTGCATTAGAATCAGTTTCCATACTATCTCAACTGTATTCCAGACTAAAATCCATGTATAAGGTTGGCTCAAATCATTTTGAGTCAGCTGCAAAGTATCCAGTAATGAACTTTTTGGAGAGGAGGTGGGGTGGGAATCATGCAAGTACCTCCCTGCTAACAAACTCCAGTATATTCTGGTAGTAGTTTGCTACATTGATCTCACTGAGCTCAGTAGGAGCCCATGAAAAGAAAAGATTTTTTTGTAAAAAAAAATGCATTGGTTCTATTTGAAGGAAGAGCATTGTCTTCTTCCATTTTTATTTATTTATCAAATGTATCAGCTGCCCATCTTATTACAGGGAAACCCTGGATGGCTTACAATATTAAATATTCTTAGTTGAGCAGTTGGTAAAAGCAATATATGTCAGCACACTTTTCTGCCAACCAGATTAAAGGAATTAAAAGCAAATTAATCAGGGGTCTTCAAATTTGAGAGCTTTAAGACTTGTGGACTTCAACCCCCANGAGTTGAAGTCCATAAGTCTTAAACTTGTCAAGTTTGAAGACACTTGGAATTAAGGAATGCATGTTAATATGGCCATAAGGAAAAGCCTTTATCTACCCCAATTTCAAATATGTTGGCATTCATTGAACCTACTCCCAAGAAACATATATAACAAGTGCAGGCAACCCAGAGATCACCATTAAAAAACAAAATACTCCTTGACTTACAATACAGATACTCCTTGATTTACAACCACAGCTGGGAACAGATTTTTCATTATAAATTGGGACAGCTGTAAATTGAGTCAAACTTGATTTTTATTTTGGAGATTGTTAAGCAAATCATCACAATTAGTAAGTGTATTGTGCGGTTGTTAAGCAAATTCAGTTTACCAAGATGTTTTTTGCCAAAAATCAGCAAAAAAAAAAAATCACAAATCACAATCAAGTGAGTGCAGAATACTGCACTGGTCTTAAATGCAAATCCGTTACCAAGCATCCAAATTGTGATCATGTGACCACAAGGGTGGTGTGACTATCATAAATGATTGCCAGGTGAAAGATGAAAGGTCACCTTTTCCAAAGACATCATAATTTTGAACCATTGTTAAATGGATGCTTGCAAGCCAAGGATTATCTGTAGGCTTGTGAAAGCCACAAGAAAAGTTTAAGTAGATTAAGTAACATCACCAAAACAGGGCTAAAAATTTGGGGCCAGTTTTCCAGAAGAGGATGTTTCCTTTTTCAATACATGTTTGGTATCCCCACAAGATATTTTTCATGTTTAAACATTTAATTTAAAATACTGCAAAAACAATGGCTCTCAAAATAAGCAATTTACTGATACAAACAGCAATTTGCAATTTAGGGTTTGGGTTCACCTATGTTGATCAGTCCTATACTATCGGGCTGCAGCCCTAATCTATAATTTAGCTCCAATGCAGCATTAAATTTTTAATGGATAAACTAGTGAAGACAAACCTTAATCCATGTATTACCACAGAAAGGTGTGAAATGTTAAAGATTTTAATTTACATTTAACAATAATAGCCATTTTTCTAAATCTTTACCTTTCTTTACCTCTACCATGGGACAGAGGGGTTCCACAATTTGTCCCTTTATTTAAATAGATTACAGTAATCATTAAAAGGCAGAGAGAAATTGCTGCTTTTAAAATAATCATTCAATTGTCCTAATTTAAGCAGTTATTTTAATTGTTTTACAATAAGTAAGATTAAGAAATATTAGAAATTGAAAATAGAAAATTGGGTAGATTTTTTTATAATACAAGAAATTTAAAAGGAAGCACAAAAGGCTCATGAAGTACTAAAGTTGCTGCCTGCTTTGTTTGACAGAACACAGGCATCTTCTGTTTGAAAGAGCTATTTTTCCTAATCTGGTTTAAAGCACTGCAAGAAACAAATACAAATGTCCCAGTGTTGCCCTTTACCAGTTAGCCTTCACTGAGTAGGCACATGATAGTAATCAAAGATTTTTTCCACTACAAGATGGATTGTATCTCCACTGAAGCCATAGGTATTTTTAACCTCTCGAGAAGGGGGAATGGTGGTTGATGCTCTCCTTAGCGGTAAGTCATATTGTAATCTGAGGATTTTATTATAACAAAGGTTTGGACTGTTCTTTAACTTACTCATGCCCAAGTTCCATTTCTGTAATATCCATCATTGAAATATGAGGTGCCTATTTATTTATCAGTTTTAAGTTAGTGTTCCTGCTGCAAAATCCGCTTTCCCAAAAGACAACCATGAGGTATCGCTTCATGAGATAACAATCTACCAATACCTCAATAATAATTAGTGGTTAAAAACAAGATAATATACAATCCACATTATGTAGCAAGGGGGAGCTGTATTCAAGTTTCTTTAACTAAAGACACCATCTTTTGACCTTTATTTCCCTCATAAAACATCTGAGTTATAGGCGAAATGCCTAGTTATTGAAAGGAACTTTCTGGTTACCTCCAAAGAGCTTCTGGACGTCCTCAGGAAGGATATCTGCTGCAGCTTTCATTGGGGAGAAATCTAGAGTAAAAAAAACAAATCTGCTAGGATTTATTGCTTCTTCTACTATTAGCAGTTGCTGAAGGAAAAAGGAAGCAAGGAGATTCAGCAGACTGTACAAAGAAAGGGAAGGGCCTGTTTGCCTCCTTTACAATTGCAAGTCCCTCCTTCTCTAACAGAAAAGGCTGAGCAGGCACCTGTGAGACAGTCAGAAATGCAGCTGTAATTCAATTGTTTGGGGGAAGCATTTCCTCCTTTCTCATCATAGTAATCCAAACCATGTTGTCTTGACTGAACCTAAAGTGATAGTAAGAATATATTTTTGGTGTCTCTAGCATATACAATTTTCACAGAAGTTGGGCCCAGAGAAGCTTCATAGAAGATATCATAGAAGGGCCCAGCCTTTTAGAAAGGCCGCTTTTGACTGCCTGTTTCTTTGGATGTATAGTGTTTTTTATTTTATTTTTTTAGAATTAAACCCTAACATCAGGGATGTTTCCTAAATATTACCAGTTTAAACTTGTTTATTAGAGCAGGAAATCCAACATTCATGCAATAAGGCAAAACAAGCAATTTTCCTGCAAGAATAAAGACTGAATGTGTCCTATTTCCTTGGCTGGACAATCAATCCCATTGGTTTTTCTAGAGAGATTCTCTAACAGATCCACCAAGTAATCTAATTAAAAATAACCAACACTTGATGGTGGTGCTGCTGGTGGTGGTGGTGGTAGTGGTAGTGGTGGTGGTGGTGGTACATTTTTAAAAATAGAAAATTCAGTGTTTCTTAGAGATGATGTAACTTGCCCAGTCTTTTTGTTCTGGGATATTTTTTTAACTTTTCCATCTAATTTACCATGTTGGGATTTTTTGGTGACTCCCTTTCGCAAGCATTAATGAGATCTAGCTCTGCTTAGTTTCCTGGATCAACTAAGGTCACTTAGTTCAGGGGGTCTCCAACCTTGGAAACTCTAAGAATTATGGGCTTCAACTGCCAAAATTTCACAGCCAGCATAGCTGGTTGAAGAATACTGGGAACTGAGGTCCAAAAGTCTTAAAGTTGCCAAGATTGGAGACCCCCTGAACTAAGTGATCTTGCTTGGAATATGTATCCAATTTCTAATATATTTTAATTTATAAGAGCAATATAAATTACATATCAATTATATGTATCTGTACCTGCTCCAAATATCTCTGATATCAGACTTCCTGTGTAGTTAAATATCTCTGATCTTGAAAGTGTTTTTGTAACACATGCTCAAAGCTTTTAACATTGGATATGAATAGAGATTCTTAATCTTTGCAGTCTACATTTTTAGATTTAGACTAGGAGTAGCAGCAAATAACTTTAGCAAAGCAATCCGTTTATTGAAAAGCATGTATTTCACAAGACTTACTGCTAGTAAGTATGAATATAAATAGGACAAAGACTTCATATTTTAAAATGAGCAGCTGCAATGAACCAAAGGTTTTTTAAAAGCTTTGTTTTGGGTTGTTTTTAAGTTTAAAAAGAAAGAAAAAGAAAAAGGAAGTGGGTTCATGAATATATTGCTGGATAGCTCTGAGGTGGTAAAGGTAATATCCTTTCTTAAAAGTTATTATTCTAAGGAAACGTGTTGAAACATCAAGTTTGCGTATCTTTATAAACTAAAGCCAACTCTTCTTCATTAACTTAGAAAATATTGATTTTATTGGTAAAGTTCAATAGTTTCAAGCAGTTTTAAACTCTCATCATATTATTTAGAAATTAGTAATCTGCTACTTTGTCATCTATGACATTGGTATAAACAGGCTTCTTTTTGTTATATTGCATGCATGAATTGTCGTTCCTTATGCATTTAATTTTCTCTTTGTATAGCCCATTTAACTTTGTGGCTTGCTTCACACATCACTGTTTCTTTTAATAGTCATTTATTCAATAAAGCACAATGGCCATATTTACACATAACACTAACCCATAAAGCAACATGTAAACAACCATTTTGGAGCCGGAGCACATTTGGAAAGTTAAAAGCATCTAGTGGATCATAAAATGGTTGCCATTCACAAAATGGCTATGATGGTGAACTAATCACAAAACAAGAGGAAGTAGCTTGGCCATTTTTGCAGGTTCACATTGCACATGTTGATATTTTTATATTATCTACTCAGGTGTCTACTGTGACGATAATGGAAGCTATATCATAATTGGTTAGGTTTACATAACATGGTAAGAAACACAATGGCTTACAAACAAAATTGATAAATTCACACAATATGTAAACCACACAAACCTAAGACTCAATATGTATTGCAAAACTCCAAGTGACTACCAGATGGCAGAAAATCATGTCAAAAATTCACATTTTTTGCTATCATCTAGCAATCATCCAAGTTTCTATGGTCTAGATGTTGGAGTTCTATCATGAATCATGTCTGAAAGGTAGAGTAAAGCAGGAATACATGATGTAATGGGGAGCAGACAGTGAAAATAAACAGAAGAGCTGCATGCCAGCAACAAAGAGGCCCAACCTCATCAGGATGATGAAGAAAGGTAAACAAAAATAAAACTAGCCATTCTTCAGGAAGTCATTGTGTAGTAATTAGCCAACTGCCAAATAATGCCATATTATCCCCACAGAATTGCTGAGACCTGCAATCACCCATAACCATCACAATGTTATATCAGAAAAATTGGGAAATGTGATGGAATGTACACCTGAACACAGAGGGAAGAGCATTTTTCCAACTCTGAGGTTCCCAGGAAGCAATCCAGATCAAGTAACTGCACTGCCCCAAGCTAGATGGGGGAAGGGGAAAAAGTTCAAAGTAGCCACTTCCTAGAATCTCTCATGATAGATTTAGTACTTCTATCTTAAGTTTAACAAAATTCCATCTATTAGATATAAGAAAATAAGAGATTGGACTCAACTGGATCTTTCTGTCTCATATTTGGGCTTGGGCCTACAAGAAACAAATATATGGCCACAGGACTGGAAATTATCAGTATTCATTCCATTGCTAAAGAAGGTCAACTCCTAGGATTGCTACAATTACTGCATCTTTCAGGCTAGCAAGATTCTCCTTAAGATTATACAATGATGTCTGGAACTGACCATCAAAAGGGAAACACCAGATGTTTATACTGGCTTCAGAGGAGGGTTGTGACATTTGTGACCATATTGTAAATCTATGCTAGATCATGAGAAAATCTCAAGAATATAAAAAGAACATTCACATCTACTTTATTGACTATAAGAAAGTCATTGATTATGTTAATTATGACAAGTTGTGGAGAGCCCTAGAACAGTGGTCGCCAACCAGTGGGCCACGAGAAAATTTTGGTGGGCCACAGAGAAATGTAGCCCCCCCAAAGCACCCCCAAAGCAATTAATCCAGGCTGCGTGGGAACACAAGGCTCCGCCGCCCACATGGTCTGCCCATCTGCTGGCACCCACCCTTCGGCCAAGTGCAAACCTTACCTTGAATAGAGCCATGCGAACTGGAACTGGAAGGTAAGACCAATGGCGGGGGAGAGAAATCTGCCACAGGGTGGCTTGCTGATGGTGGGAAAGTCAGTCCCATATTCCAGAGCTGCAGTAGCCACAGAACTGGCACTTTGGTTATCCCAGAGTTGCTTCAGGATGATGACTACTTGTGACTACTGTAGCTCTGGAATATGAGACCTGCCCGTGGTGAGGTTGGAAATCTCCTCGCCAGCCAGGACAAGGTGCTGTTACGGCAAGGGGGGGGGCATAGTTAAACCACCACACCTCTGTTCCAAGCTGAGGGTTGCAGCCAAATTCCATACTCAGTTGGTGTTCTGGGAAGATGCGACTCAGGGATAAAGGGGCTTCCCTCTATGTGAGCAGATGAGTCGGCAGGGCACTGCCCAAACTGGTGCCTGCGGCTCAAAGGATCTCTTCCTCCAGCCTTGGGAGGGGTGCCGCTTCCTACCCTGCCCCCAATTGGCCTTCCATGGCAGCCGAGGCACCTCTCAGAAACGGCAGCGACGATGGAGGGAGCACTCGCTTTTGCAGCTCCTCAGCCACCATTCTGTCAACCTTTCTGTCCCTCGGCAGCTGTCAATGCCACCCATTTCTATAGCAACGCCACGGCGGGCCTACCCACCATCACAGTCACTGCCGCCTTCTTAGTGTCATGGTTGGAGTCATCATGGGCACGGAGCACCACTCTTCATCCCACCCACCACACCACACCGGGGCTCAAAGAAGGCTTACATTCACTGCTTTTCTGGCTCATGCCCGCCTGCCCACCCATCTGCAGCCAGCTGGCCGACTGGAGGAGGGTAATTTCCTGAGTGGCTGAGGCAAGAAGGGACAGAGAGGGAACTCCTGTCCCTGGGAGTCAAAGCGCTGAAGCGTGAGCAGTGCAGGAAACTTCAAGCGAAGGTGGTCCACGGGATTTAAAATTATGAGTTTGGTGGTCCCTAAGCTCCAAAAGGTTGGCAACCTCTGCCCTAGAAGACCTGGAGGTGCCAACATATCTGGTCAAGATAACACAGTCATGTACACAAATCAGGGAGCCACTGTGCAAACACCTTACAGAAACACTAATTGGTTGAAGAAAGAGAAAAGAATACAACAAGGTTGCATTCTTTCACCTTTCTTATTCAACCTGTACGCTGAAGTGATCATGAAAAAGAACTTTATGAATCAAAAATCAGAGTAAAGATACAAGGAGGGAACAACAATAGTCTTTGATATCCTAATGACATAACACTCCACTCAGAAATTATTTCAGCCATGTCATGCGCTCAAACTCATTGCAAAAGGCAATCATGCTTGGAATAGTCAGTGGTAAAAGGAAACAAGGCCTCTAAAAAGACATGGTGGCTAGACACCATCAAAGCTGACAATGGGCAGAACATAAAACAAGTGATAGAAGCCATACAATATCAGAAAATGTGAAGAAATCTGGTCCATAACATCTCCAAGAACTGGACCCAATTGAATGGATAGTATCATCAACATCTTAGCATACTGCATGAACCAGGTGTCAGTCAAAAATCATAGGGTTGAAAGGGATCTTGCAAATTGTTTAGTTCAAGACAGCACAGCACATGTATCCTCACACCATCTCAAATAGCTATCCAAGGTTTCCTTGAAAACCTTCAGTGACAAAGCATCCATAACTTCAGGAGGCAAGCTGTTGTTTAATAACCCTCATAGTCAGGAAATTCTTCCTTATTTCACATTTGGATCTCTCACTGTAAAGTTTCCATCCATTATTTCTTGTTTTATTCTCAGATGCCCTGGAAACAGAATCTCTTCTTGACAATATCTCTTCATGTATTAGAAGTCTGTTATCCCCTTAGTCTGCTCTTCTTTAGGTAAAACATTTCAAATTTCTTCACCTATTTCTTCATAGGATTTATCCTCCAGGTCTTTTATCATCTTTGGAGTTCTTCTATACATTCTTGCTGGTTCCTTAGTGTCCTTTTTGTATGATGTTGACCAGAACTGGATACAGTATTCCAGCTAGATCTGACCATTACACAAATAGTAACAACTATTGGCTCTTATGTACTTCACACTGTACTTGATATGGCCCAAAGAAGCTTTGGTTTCTTTGACAGCTTTGGCATATTACTGTCTCATGCTTTATCTGTGTTGTATTAAGACACCCAGTTCCTTCTTTCAAATACCATGTAGTGCCTATTTTTTTCTATGTATCCGTTTTTTCCTGCCTAAGTTCAGGAAACAACTGCATTGAACAACTTCTTTTTGGATAGAACCAGGGGTGGGATTGTACCAGTTCACACCTATTCGCTAGAAC
>AZIM01000025.1:72030-83978 GCA_000516915.1 Ophiophagus hannah
AATTTCCACTACCGGTTCTCCGGAACTGGTCAGAACCTGCTGAATACCACCTCTGAAGTGCAGGTGTCTTTCTGAGCATAAGAGTTAAAGGTAAAACTACATAAAAACCATTTATTCTCTTTTGATTTCTTGTGAGAAGAAGCTTTTGGGTGTAGCAACAATTCCGAACTCCTTGGTTTTATTTAAGATACAATGGAGGAAACTGGTATAACTAGAAAGGACAGAGACATTATAGAGAATCACCTTTCTCATTCTCAAATTGTGAGAAACTTCCTCACTTTGATGCCTCTTCTTCCATAATCAGTGACAGACTATTTGCTGTGAACTGCTAAAAGTTCAGTCCCAACATATGCAATTAACAACATTCAGCACCATAGGAGAAAGATCTTGGTTTGGAAGCATCTACATCATCTCTGCCACCATCTGGATGAATGGTGTAATAATCTAGCCTGTTAAAAAACATTTTCCAAACTTGTCTCTTCTGCCAGTTCTATCACAGGTTTTTTTTTTCCCCCCCAAGATTGAAAGCATGTAGGATTGGTATCAGCAGTCCACATATTCTTTGGTTTTGGCTAATTTGTTTTGCAGAATAGATTGATGTATATCATATAGAATTAGATTCACCAATGAGATTCTCCAAATGATTTGTTTTGCCCAGAATCTAAGCTGATATAGCCTTACCAGGTCTTGAATGAGATGCAATGTGGTGCTAATCTGGTAATTGTTTTAAAAGCCTAGATATACTATTTATTTTAAGAATTTTGTTTGTATATTTGTATTCATTTAAGGTTTTAGACGATTTTATAAATGCATATCTGAGATCCATATGTAGCAGCATGCCTAGACTTGAAATAGCTTAATTGCTACAGAAGAAAAGTTGTTCCTCTACCAATTAGCAAAAATGTTGACCACTTGACATACTTTCTTAGTTTTCATCACTAACTGTCATATATTGATGATCTCACTAAGTGGGACTGGAAAGGAATACCTAAATATTAAAATTTATCACATGAGATGATTCATTTTCTGCTTTCAAAATGTTAAATCCTATTGTAGAGAATCTAAACTGATATTAAGGAAAAAGAGAAAGATAACCATTTGGGAAAGTCTCCTGCATAAGCTACTTAAATTTTCTTATATATTTCCTAGGAATATCAATTAGAAAATGTTCTACTACTCTGTGAATCAGTTCTCTTTGTTTCTCTTTCTGACAGATCCTTAATAATACCCAAATCCAAATTCTTAAGATGGTGCCTCACTTAGATTCTTAGTAACAATGTATCTGTATAACATTTGACAGGTGTACAGAGAAACTGAATTATGATAGCAATGTATGGACTGTGTAGGATTCCCCATTAACATTTATTGGAGATTGTCATCGCTTTGGACTGAATGAAGTCCAGATGTGGAATCTCTTACAAGGGCAACTCTAAGAGGCGAAGGCTAAACATGTTGCATTGCAGCAATTCTGCTGATTTATTGTTATTAAACCTGACAAGATTTGGAAAAGGAGAAAATTGAACAGAGCAACCCAAAGTTGAAGTTGCATGATGCTGAACTACCCAAAAAATATGTGTTTTCTTAGAGGATGGAGAGCTTAAAACAAAATTTAAAAAACGTTGCTAAAATATTGTTGGGAGTTTTGCCAAGAGATACAATGTCTTAATACTATGTAGCAGTTAAAGGAGGACTGGTAAATTATTGCAAAATAATATTGTTCCAAGAAATCCTATACAGCAATAAAAGGAGCTCAACAGGGCTTATTGCTGAACAGACCTTTATAACATTGCATTTTGAAAGGAAAAGTATGGGGTGTCCTTCACAATGATAGAAGAAGGTGGCAAGAAGCACAAAGAAAGAAATGTTGGACATTATGCTGCTAGATCTTTCTAAATCAGGCATCCCCAATCTGATGCCCTCCACATTAGCTAAATTTGAATACTCTAATTTTTTAGAAAACATAATATTGTTTCAATATTTATTTATTCTGCTTGGTAACATTTCAGCCAAGAAACTCTCCATAATCTATCTCTAAATCTAGGGATAAAACAGTGCAGTTGGCATACAAATTACATACAAATTGTTATGCACTGAAACTATATTACAATCCACCTCCTCCTATCATTCTCTGCTGCCTGTTTACCAGTCCTGTTCTTCTCAATCTACTTTGTACACACGTAGAGAAGACAAAAGCAAGAATACTTTTGCTTTTGCTACCTGTTTGCTTGGGGAGGGCAGGTGCACACACAAGAAACAGCAGTAAGAGAACCAAGGGCCTTGAGGGACTAATAATGATGGAATTCCTCAAAAAACAGTCACTAAAGCATGTATATTTTAGATCTACAAAGATTTTCTTGGACTCATTATATACTTCCTATAAAATTAATGAATATTTGCTCTCCCTTTCACTTTTCACCTGGCCATTGGAAAATGACCTCAGAGGTAGAAAATGACAGTATTTAATATATTCTCATAACACAGAGGGATTAGCCACATGAAAACAATGTTCTGCTCTTTTGGAGCCTGGATTAGAGAGATCTCAATCCAAAGATAACCCTATGTTTTGGGAGACAAAAATAATAGAGACAAGATGAATGACACAGTGGAATAAAGCTTAAAGTCAAAATAAAATTATGGAATATTGAGTAAGAGTTGCTTTTTTGATTTCTTACATTATTATTCTATTTATCATATCTCCTAGATAAAATTCAATTATTTTTAATTGTAATATGCTGTATTTGATTAAAAGAAAAGCAGGATATAAATCTAGCAGATGAAAACAAACAAAATACTCTTCTTTGGTATTTAATAATTTAATGTTTTTTTTAAAATTGTGCAGGTTTTTAATATATTTTAATAGTTTTCAGCATAAATCACCTTGAGAACCTTTATTTGGATCAGGACATATAATAAACTAAAACAAATAGGAGCCATGAGCCAAATCATAATTCCTATAGCAGTTGTGTCTTCACTATCAAACATATTCAGAAATACATTAATTTTCTTTTGAATTATCTTTTCCTGAATTATTTTATAAAATATTGAAAGTAACTATTCCTAAGTCAAAATGCATTAAAACTTTATTATATAATTACAGGAATATATCCACTGCAGTGCTGCAGTGTATGTGTTTTTATGTGTGTGTGTGTGCATGTGCCTTATGTTTGTGTAAGTATACACACATACAAACAACTATTTAACAGAAAAAAATAGACCATCTCTAGTTAGGCAAAGGTAAACAAATTAAGCACTCGTATTTCATCTTTTAAAGAAACGATGTGTAGAAAACCAAAAAGAACAGTGGAAAGAGGGGAGGAATAATCTTTTAGGAAACAGAAGAATCTGATAGGTTGTTCAAAAGAAGGGAGAATAAAGGTCCAACTATACAATATGTTTTCCTTTGACATTGATGTCAACTGCAGAATCGCCAAGGCAAGCTCTTCATATGGCAAACTACTGACAAACATGTGGGATTGTCATGGAATAAGCCTTGCTACAAAGCTCAAAGTTTACCCAGCAGTAGTGCTAGTGCTAACTACCCTGAGGTATGCCAGTGAGACTTGGACTGTATACANNNNGCATGCTAGGCAATTGAACCACTTCCACACAACCTGCCTCCGCAGACTTCTGAGGATCTGGTGGCAGGACAAGGTGCCAGACACAGAAGTCCTCTCCAGAGCAGCCTGCCATCAGTTCACACCCTGCTGTTGAAAGTCCAGACACACTGGGCTGGCCATGTTGCAAGGATGCCAGACTATCGCATCTCTAAACAACTCCTCTATGGTGAGCTGTCTCAAGGAAAGCGATCTCAAGGGGGACAAAGGAAGTGATACAAAGATACAAAGTGATACAAAGACACATTGAAAGTCTCCTTCAAGTCCCTGGACATCAGTACCACCTCCTGGGAAACCCTGGTACAAGATTGATGGACATAGCGCATGTTGATCCACAGGGCTGTCCAACATTTGAAGACAGAAGAACAACTACAGCACAAAAGAAGCAATCACTCTGCAAAGCCAGAGCTGCAAATGCTGCAACAACGGTGCCCACACATGTCTGCCCGACATGTGGCAGAATATTCTGTGCCCATATAGGCCTTACCAGGCACCTGCGGACACACCATGGACAGCCCACAACCTGTTAGATGTCAAGGTCCTCTTCGAACATGATGGACGAACATCATCATGTTTTCCTTTATTTTCAAAGAGAAGCAGTCAAGGGAGCTTTCACTTATATCATTATTCCAGTTAAGGGACAAGGGCTGATTAATTCTTTTCTCAAAATCCTTCTAGTTACTGTTTGTTCCTGCTTATTGCAAAGAATTGACAAGATACAAGGTACAGTTAGGCACAGAGAGAGAAAGAGCTTTTAATCAATGAGTACCTGATTCTAATCAATTTGTGAATATATTGTTTTTTAAATCCAAACACATATAGTTCCTCTGGGGGAGCTGAGGTGATAAGGGACTTCCTTTACTCAACTGCAACATATGGCCAGGAAGACATGAATGGTGGTAATATTACTGTTTTCAAGCAATATCTTGAAATATTTTGTTTCTTCACAAAAATAAGAATGATCCTCAGACTACAATTCAAACTGAAGATCACACTTTTGAGGACAGGGCATACAAGCCATGGTAGAGCTTGAATCATTACTGGTACCAACTGAAAAAGTGTTAAGTTAGGTGCTAGTGCAATTTAGTGGTCTAGTATTATGAAATTATATCTCTGGCAATCTTTAATCAATGTTGTTGAAGAAGTGACCTTTGGTGCTTTCCAGTTTGTTAGATAGATTAGGAAAGTTGTAATCCAACACATCTAATGGCTCTGCTAGATTTGTGGTTTTTGGGAGTCCTGGCTTAAGTCATATTTGGAGATGAGCTAAACATAATGTTTAATTAAATAAGAGGAAGGGGGTAGATATTAATAAGTACAAGCCCATCTTTTTTTCATTAAAACTGCACCATATAAATATTTAACTTTATTCTACCATAATTGTGGCAAAAAAAAACAACCCCCCACACAAATACCCATTTGGATAGTGCCCATAATTATTTCTAGAAGAGTTCTCCTTGCTGCCATCTAATGGTAGCAATGCCCATAAACTGAAGTGAGCCACAGCAAAGCAGCTTTAGCATTTAGGACTAATAGTTTGACTTCCTTCAAACTGGA
Organism: Ophiophagus hannah; assembly: GCA_000516915.1. Taxonomy (NCBI): domain Eukaryota; kingdom Metazoa; phylum Chordata; class Lepidosauria; order Squamata; family Elapidae; genus Ophiophagus; species Ophiophagus hannah. Next base: position 77,202 of record AZIM01000025.1, read on the forward strand.
ATTTGAGATGAAATTAGGGGCTCTGCCCATTTGGTGTGTAGTTACTATGGATGCAACAAATGTAGAAAGTGCAATCCACAATGCACTGCAACCCAGAGGAATGCATGCATTTATATCTGATTGACTCCGAATTATAAAGAAGTAGAATAGCTGGAGGAAAATATCTGGCAGCCAGGCAGGTTTTCCTATAGTACATCTGTTATCAAAGAAAATGAAAATTGTAATAGGTTTCTGGTGAAAAGTGGGGTTTTGCATATTCCTTTTATATCCATCCAAGATATTTAGGACGCTGCATAAAGTCACAGATAGTTGGAAGGTGAGTGGATTTTATTATTTCCCTATACATTGCCTGTAGGCATCCTAAATTCTTTAACTGTGAAGTGCTTGTGTGCCTGTGTGTTGATAAAAACGCTGATACATTTTTGCCAGAATGAGTCTCTTTTGGCAGCATCTTCAATTTTTCCTCCTTTTGTTCTTTGACTGCTTAATCCCTTCCTCCCAGCCCGTTGCTTAATATTTATTCATGAGTATTTGGTGCTTTCAGAGCCACCAGGAGCAGCTGTGTATGATCTGATGGAATTCACTCAGAAGTGGCAATGTCTTTTCATCTGTTCATTCCAGCTAGCTCTGTGGCTGACAAGCATCTGGTGTTTTGGATTGGGCTCCAAACCTAGAGGCATTAACATGCATTTTTGTTATGTGCAATTCAGTCCATGGACAGTATGTGATCAAAAATCTATGGCTTTGTTAACACAAATGCTCTACTTGTCTCAGAGCAATTAAAGGAGGGGGGAAAGAGCAAAATGATATTAAAAGTGTAGGAAATGAATTTTTACAGTGGGCTGTTTGTGACAGGAATGATTGAAAATAGACCTTATGCCAGTGTTTGTGTATGAACAGACAGCATGGCTTAATCGCAAAAAAATGTTGCTTTGGACCTGTCCACAATATAAATGTGTAAGTGAAGGTAGACAAAGACATGGTCAAGAGGGTCATAGCTCACTGACAGTGAACAAGCTTTGTATGTAGGATTCCAGCTTCAGCTCCACCATGTCCAAGTATGGTTGTAAAAAATCCCTGTCAGAAAAGCTGAAGAGTTGTCGCTAATCACTGCAGACAAAGACTACTGCCTTTCCTGTTGATAGAAAGTAATTTCCCATTTTGTGGGGGGATCAGATCAGAGGAACAAGTAGTCCAATGTTTATAGCACCAGTTAGCAAGATGCCTCATGGAAGTTCATAGGCAAGACATTATGGCAATCTCTCTCCACCACCTTGGTGTTCCGCTTTTCTGAAGAAGTAATCTTCCTCTACAACAGTGAGACCAATTGAAATGAAAGGCCATCATTTTCTCAAATACAGTTTGGGTTCTCAGTTGCTTCTGCAAAGAATTTTCTTATTGCTTTTGCTGTCCCAACAGCTAGAAGACATAAAGAGAGAACAAGTGCTAGAAGAGACATCACTTTCAAAGGTAAATCTACATCTAGAGAAAAAGGACAAGATGCAGCCATCTCCCTTCAAGTAAACTGGCAGTTAAATTTTACTGCAAAACTGATTTACAAGGAAGCATCTTCCACTGCACCTGATCCAGCAGTTTGGCCAAGAGTGCAGGGAAAGTACATGACACACTGGTTAAATGCACACAACATGCTAATCTTAAACATTAGTTAACAAGTAATACCCCAATAATTAATCATATTATGGCTTAACATAATGGCCTGGTTCACACAGTACAGTAAAGTAATTTCTGGGTTCTCAAAACACATTGATCCATAAACTATCAAATCTCAAAGTACACTGTATCTTTCTGCTTCTCATCCATCAATCCTTGCTGTTTAAGACAAATGCTTCATTTTGCATAAACAAAAGTATGGCCTTAATCTACATAATTATTATGGTTGCACTCAGACAGCTCAAGTGAAGATAGTCAAGCTCTCATAACCTAAGTTATTGTTAGGTAGTCCAGATAAGAAGCACAACCTGGAATATTAACCCTATCTTTAGAGCATTTTAATATTACATTAAACAGAATCTTGCAAGATGGAAATAATTTCTCCCCTCCTTTCTTTTTAGTCTCCAGAAAACTAGGGACAGTCCCTTCTGAAACATTTCCCATACTTTTTCCCCACCTGAAGATTGAACTGCCTCTTATGAGACTATTGCCTGGACCATTGTCTTTCTCCTGTCTTCCAAGATCATTCCCACATATCATTGCAGTTATGCATTTCATAAGAACAACCAGTTACCAGTATTCATTATGAAAATAAATGGTTCTCTGATCTGTCCACTGTTGCTTAGAAGCATGCCAATGAACTACAACTGAAAAGTGTTCCCAGATCAAAAGAAATCTTCAGTCATGAGACATAAATTACTAGGTATTTTCTACATGCCTGCATATAATTCTGTAAATTCTCAAATACTCAGGCATGTTTGAAATCAAGTATACATTTCTCTTCTGCATCATAGAAAAACAGAACAAACAGAGAAGAAATTGGAAGTGGTAGATCAGAAATTAATAACAAATAAAGATTTGGAGGACTCTATTATAAATTTAAAAATGGAGTGAGCGGCCTTCTATCTGCGCTTCCAAAACATCACTGAAAACAAAGAAGAGGACCTGAGGAAGATTATGGCTGAAATGATAGCAGAAACTATGCAAAGGGAGACCCAAGAATCCAAAATAAAATCGATGAAATCTATAGGGTCCACATGAACTATGCCAGGAGGCATAAGCTTCCGAGAGAAATACATATCAGATTTACCAAGAAGATGGTAAGGGATGAAGTTTACAAAGTGACAAGAGATGAACATATGGTGTATAATGGCAAAGAAGTACAGATGCTGAAACAAATCCCAAGACTTGTAAGGGAGCAAAGGAAGGGTTACCGATTCCTAACCTCATGATTGATTAAACACAACATACTATTTAGATGGTTAATCCCAGAAGGTTTCCTTATTACTTGGCAAGAGAAGAAAATAAAAATAGACAGTCTAGGGAAGGCACAGAACTTCTATGATGAATTGATGATAGTAGAGGAAGAGATTGGTAGTAAGGAAGAGTCAGAAAGCACAACAGTTGGAGGAAAAAGAACTGGAATAAGAAGAAAGAAATAAAGAAGAAACAGAACAGGGCAAAGGAGAAAGGATCAGGACCAGAGCACAGAGGAAGAACAGAACAAACAGAAACCAAGACACCGTATGAGATTAAATTAATATCTATAAACATCAATGGACTAAACTCCCCAATAAAAAGGAGATAAATTTTTACAAATCTCCAGAAACTAAAGGCAGACATAATATGCCTCCAAGAAACTCATATTAAAAAACAAAATAATTTCTTTAGAACAAACAAAATTAGGGAAATTATTTGTTTCACGGCAGACCAGGAAAAAAAGGAATTGTGGTATACATCAAAGAAAAAATAAATGCAAAACAAATTTACACTGATGACAGGGGAAGAATATTAATGATAGAAATTAAAATTCAACAGCAAAACTTTACTAGTAACAATTTACTCCCCAAACGAAAACCAGAAAGAATTCTATAGTAAAGTTAATGAAAAAATAATAGAATCAGGACAGGAAAATATTTGTTTGGTAGGGGATTTTAATGCAGTGGTGAACCTTAATAGGGATTATAAAAGTAACCTCCCCCCCCAAAAAAAATAAGAAAAGGAGGAAAATATTACCAAAAACCATTTTTGATATGGCCTATGAATTAAACCTAGGAGATAGTTGGAGGGAGTTAAATGGGGAAGAAGCAGATATACGTTCTTTTCAAACCCACACCAATCATGGTCTAGAATAGATATGATTTGGATGAATAAAGAATTGGAAAATGAGGGAAAAATATAGAAATAATAGTCAATACCTGGGCAGATCATAATCCTCTACAGTTAATTTGGAAAGGTTACAACAGCAAAAATAGAAGATGGAGACTAGATACACAGATACTAAAGAAAAAGAATACACACAACTTATTAAAAAGGAAATGGAATTCTTCCTTAGAGAAAACAACAACAAAGAAACAACCTTACAGAACCTATGGGACACTGCAAAAGTCTATACAAGAGGAGTAACAATTGCATACATAGCCAGAAGAAATAAAGGAAAAAGGAAAAAACAAAATGAACTACAAGAAGAATTAAAAAAAAATAGAAAAAGCCCTAGAGGAGGAACCACAAAATGATAAAAAACAAAAGGAAAGAGATTTGATCAAACACAAACTAAATTTATTAAATGAGGAGGAATATGCAAAAAAATTTAAAATAAATTAGACAGAACTTTTTTGAACAAGCATATTATTATTATTATTATTTATTAGACTTATATGCCTCTCTCCCGAAGGACTCAGGGCAGCTCACACATAAAAACAAATACAATAAATAGTTAAAAACAATTAAATAATTAACAAGTCAGAAAGATAACTGGCTTACAAATTAAAGAAGGAAAGGGAAAAGAAATTAATACAAATATTGCAAGATGATAAGGGGAATGCCCAAAATCAAATTGAGGGGGGGAAGGATTATACAAATTTACTATGAAAATCTATATAGTAAGAATAAAATGGGGGGGGGAGATAGAAGAGTATCTAAAAGAGAAAAACTTGCCATTAATATCAGAAGAGAATAAAGAATTGCTAAACAAAGAAATAACACAGATAGAAATGAAAAGAACAGTTGATAAACAGAAAAACAACAAGATACCAGGACCAGATGGGATCCCAGGGGATTTTTATAAGATCATGTATGAAACAATGGAACTGTTGATGCTAGAGGTATATAACGAAACGTTATTAGAAGCAAAATTACCAAAATCGTGAACAGAATCGTATATAACTTTGATACTGAAAGAAGGTACCAATCATTCCCAAATTCAAAATTATAGGCCAATCTCCCTGCTAGATGATGATTATAAAATATTATTGATAATAATGGCAGACAGAATGAAAACAGTTTTGAATGAAATAATAAATGTAGGTCAAAACGGCTTCCTTCCTAAAAGACAAATCAGAAATATTATTAGGACAGTAATGGATGTACTGGAATATTACGAAGTGCATCCAGAGAAATCGGCAGCACTGATTTTTCTGGATGCGCAGAAAGCCTTTGACAATCTAAATTGGGAACTTTTCCTACAGCAAATAACAGAGATGAAAGTTGGCCCAAAATTCGAAAAGATGGTAGCAGAAATCTATTCTAGCCAGAAAGCAAAGTGTAATGGTTAATGGTGATTTTATCGAAAGATTCAATATAGCAAAAGGAGTGAGACAGGGATATCCAATGTCACCTTTGATCTTCATTCTCACAATAGAAATCTTGTTAACACAAATTAGGAAGAATGAGGAAATCACAGGAACTAAAATAAAGAAGGAAGAATACAAAATTCATGCGTTTGCAGATGATATGGTATTCTTCACAGACAATCCAAATGAGAATGGGAAAACCCTATTAAAAGAAATAGAAGAATTTGGCACGGTAGCAGGACTCAAGATTAACAAAAATAAAACTAAAATGCTAGTCAAAAACCTGACGTAACATCAAAAGAGAGAATTAGAAAAGGAATTAAAACTGCAAATTACGAATAAGATTAAATATTTAGGTATTTGGTTGACATCAAGATGTTCATCATTAAAAGAGGATAATTATGATAAACTAATGAGCCAAATGAAAAAAGATTTAGAAATATGGGGTAGATTACAGCTATCCCTAGTAGGAAGGATCACAGCAATAAAAATGAACCTGTTACCAAGGTGGTTATATCTGTTTCAGACGGTCCTTATAAAATTAAATTAAAAAAAATTGGGGGGAACTGAACAGGGTGGTGATGAAATTTATATGGGAGGGGAAAACCCCCTGCACAAGGTTAAAATTATTGCAAGAGAATAGATACAGAGGTGGCTTTGGACTCCCAGACTGGGACTTATACCAACATACAGAAACACTAATTTGAATCAAAGAATGGATCGTCCTAAGCAATAAGAGACTATTAACTCTTGAAGGATGTGGTCTACAGAGTGGCTGGCATGCTGTTATGTGGGAGAAGAGAAATAAGACAAGTTCACACTTCTTAAATCATTGAATTAGAAAGGCACTATTAGAGATCTGGAGCAAAATTAGGAAAAAACATTATATTAAAATACCAGGCTGGCTTTCCACTATGGAAGCTATGATCTACCCAAATAATTTGGATATAAATAAGATGATTAGATATAACCAATTATTAGATGACTGAGGAATCTTGAAGACAAACCAAAAATTGAAAGAGGAAGGGATAATGATAGTTTGGTGGCCTTATTTACAGTTGCAAACAAAATACAAAAAAGACTTAGAAGAATTTGGCATAGATAGAACACCACAACAAATAGACAAAATATTATTAGGACTGGAAGAAAAATTCATAACTAAAATGTACAACTATCTTTTAAAATTTAATAGAGAAGAGGAGGTGGTGAAACCAACAATGATAGCCTGGATGAAAAATTTTGAATATAGTATACAATTAGAAAATTGGGGAAAATTATGGATGAAAAATTACAAATTAACAATGGCAGCCTCATACAAAGAAAATTTGTACAAAATGTTTTATTACTGGCATCTAGCACCAGTGAGATTGGCCAAAATCTATCCAAATTTAAAACTGGAATGTTGGAAATGTAAAAAGAAACCAGGTACCTTCTTTCACATGTGGTGGACCTCAGAAATAGTATTCAGCAGGTTCTGACCAGTTCTGNGAGATTTTACAGTATCCTTTCTCTGCCACGCCCACCAAGCCACGCC
>AZIM01000025.1:106861-126704 GCA_000516915.1 Ophiophagus hannah
AGAAAGAAAGAAAGAAAGAAAGAAAAACCTGGGAATTTCTTTTAATTTGTAATAATGAAGGAACTCCAGCTGCTTTGAGAAAGACTGTGGTTTTAGCAGTTTAACTCAAGATCCATATCAGAAATGTTTGCCTTTCACATTCATGCTCACATAGACACCCATACACAAAATCCCTCCTGTATAGCACCCAGAGCTACTTAAGTGAGTATGGCAGTCCTATCTTCCCACATTTTCACCCTTACTTTAGCAAAGAGGAAGACAGGAATGGGAGACAAAAGGCAGACAGGAATGGGAGACAGGAATGGGAGACAAAAGACATAGAAAAGATGAGTTAATAAATAATGAGAAAATAGATAAAACAAAAATCAGAGGTAATGGGGAGATGAAATGAAGCAACAATACTATGATGGACAAAAGTGCAGAGAAAAACAAACAAGGAATAGATAACTGGATGGAATGCTTATGAAAATGGATTTTAAGTGAATTAATAGAGAAAATAAATAATGGGCAAATGGAGCAGAAAGAAAGCTATATCTCACAAATAATGTATGAAATTGTTTAACAATTTAAATAAATAGAATTCAAGGATTTAGAATAATTTCAATAGCCTAATAGTACAATTCTGTGCAGATTTACTCAGAAGATAATTTTGCACATTTAATGATCTAATACTCATAGGTAAATGTACATAATTCATAACTGTATACATAATTCCTCCTTCAGCAATTAGTTGGCGTTCTTTGATCATTATTCTGGTCTGTGACCAAAATAAAAGATTGAATTGAATTATATGACCACTGTGTTCTTTTCTAATGTTTTGAATATGTTTCCTCTACAGGATGTTTTGCTCTTGTGTTTGTGTGTGTGTGTGTGTGTGTGTGTTACTGGAGTTACTGAACTCTGTTTATGTCTATATTAACTACATTTTATGACAACAGAAGTAGGAGAGATAGTGTGATATAATGGTAATGTGCTGGACTAACCTTGGGCCAATCCCTGTTTGTCAACCTAGCATATCACAGAGGAATGAGTTATGAAATTAAAATGGATCAGAAAGCTGTTTGTATCATTTTGAGCTCCTTTACAGCTAAAAAATAATAAATAAGGCTTGAATCTGAAAGACAGAGATTACGAAAAGCAGTGGTATTTAACAGAAGATAAGAGTTGCTATCTGGAGAAAATGGAACAGTGACCCTGAGACTGAATGAAGACAAGAGGACAAGAAAAGGTCCCCTCCAGTTTTGCTGCTTCTAAAGGGGAGGAAAGCTTGACATATGCAAAAGAAAAAGAAAAAAGAAAAAAGAAAAGAAATACCAGCAACTTCCTTTGAATTTTAGATGAAGCCCAGAAGAGTTGTTTTGTATCTGGACAAGCTGACACAAGCGTGACCTTTTCTGGCTACTTGATTCTATCGGGCTTTGTAAAAAAGCGGTTAACAAATCAAAACCAAGAGTAGATGAGATCTAAAGTACAGTGTGGAAATCCATCTTCGTCAGTAACTTTATCTACATTAGAAGTTTTACTGAAAATGGAAGCCACTTAGAGTAAGAGAAAGACAAACTAATACCATTTTCTGTCAGAGTGTACAATTTTAAGGCCCCAGGGCTTTGTGTAACCATCAAGCCCTCTGAAAGTTTACTAAATTGTCATTCTTAATGTGGCCAAATGGAAATATTATTAAAGGATCATATTGCTTGTACAGCATGTTATTTTTACATTTATTAAATCAAGTCATTTATAATCATTTGTCTTAATTGGCAAATTATTTTGTAATAGCTCTATTTTGGGGAGTGCAACTCCTAAGCAGTCCACTTAAAGACCAGAAATGTTTTTTGTAAACAATATATTGTCACTGAAATTATTCTTGCTTTCTGATGTTTTGCTGGTACTGAAGGTACAGTGATCTTAGCCTTGGACATGACCATAGGGATACTTTAAGTATATTTCTTAATTCACTTCAAAATGTGACATTAACTTTTCTGTAATTGAAAACCTCTCCCATACACACACACATACTCTCTTGAGTAAAGTCATGGGTTTCTTAAAGTTTTATTCATATAATAGTAGCACCATAGTGAATGCTCCTGAATAAGTTGTCAATATCTGCCACTGAGTCACAGCTCAATGACTGAGTAAATAAATGATCCAACTTTAATTCCTAGTACCTCTAGTTAATACAATGGAAGGCAATCCTGTGGATCTGAAATGTTGCTAACTTGCATTAGTCACAGAAAACATGGCATATGACCTGGGATGCCTGGAAGTATAGCTTAAAAGCATTTAGAAAGTTATACTTTCCCCACAGCTGAGACAGACAACTTTGGGTAAGACATGGAGGTGTATGAAAAATCTCAATTCATGATATGGCTACACCAGGGATGATGGGCCCTAGGCAAGATACTATCTGGGAAATTAAGATTTTGGGGCCGTTTCCACTTGTCCAGTTCCAATGTCTTTTCCTTAAAATAAAATTGAAAAACATACTATATTGCCTTTGCTCCTGCTTGGTAAGGGGTGAGATGTACACACACATGGCAGGTATAAGTGGGGCCCCTAGGACAGTGCAACACTATTTTGTTGCCTAGTATTGCCACTGATGCCTAGTTCCATTTGGCCTTTCCCGAGATATTGGTCCTGAAAAGGGAGTGGAGTGGGTGAGAAAAGAACAGATAAACAAATCATTAGTTCTAAGTCCTGAAAAAAAGTAAACTTTATTTATGCTGAGGTAGTTTTTGTTCCAAATATAAAGCATGGGGAGGAGACACTGTCTCTAGTTTCATCTTAAAATTCTAGATTATTGCATTAGAATCTAAATAATACTAATTAAAGGTAGAAATGAAATAATTCAAGTTTTTAAAGTTTTGTTCCAAGCCAGCCCCCCCCCCCCAAATTTAGTATTTTTTTACTGGTTTTTANCATTTTTAACCAGAATGNCACCCCCCCCCCCCCCAAATTTAGTATTTCTTTACTGGTTTTTAGCATTTTTAACCAGAATGGAAAGCAAAATATGGAGGAAAAGAGTTGAAAATTAATATTCATAGGACTGGGGGGAAATCCAATATCTCTGTTCCATTTCCACCCACATTCATAGAAAAAGAAGGATAGGTTTATCAGGTAAATACAATAAATAGAGGAGAACCTGTTAGTGTACATAAATAGATTCAACCCAAATTCATCCTGCATAAATAAAGTCTTAAGTAAGATCTTGAAGATTTGGAGCCATATTTATACTAAAATTAGATGACTAATAAATCCCATTTATTTCATAAAAATCAAAAGCAACTTCATGACATACATAACTGTCCTTCCTTTGCTTTACACATGCATCCCTCTAACCCATGATTTGTTTGTTGCAGCAGGCTGTTTCACAGGCTGATAAATTGTAAAGCATCTTTACAGGTCAAAATATGTTCTCCAAGGTGGGCATATCCTTCATCCTTTTGGCCATCAGTTTGGAAGAACACTCCCACCTTCCCACACACATGAATACACTAACAATAAGGATGCAGTCCTAGACACACACTCTCTAATAGTTCAATCCTATTAAACTCAGTGAGGCTTCCTTCAGAGCTTACATGCTTAGTGATGCAATGCCCCAATTATCTGAATAACTGTCATTGAAGGAAATGGGACTAGCTTGGGACTACGAAGATTTGGACTGAATATCAGGAAAGGGAAGGAAAGATATTCTGGGATTCTCCCCCCTTTGAAATTCTTTGCATATCAAAGAAATCTACTGGAGTCTCCTTTCAGACTGATTCACTGAATTATTTTAATCCAATTCTTTGGGTGGTTTTTTTTTTAATAAAGTAAATGAGGTCCAAAGGAAGGAATTAATGTCCCTAATAAAATGTTTAGAATTTGGGGGTTTCATCTTATTTAGTTGGCTGCTGATGGATTTAAGCAGACTTCAATATTTGAGTTCCAAAACCTGAGACCTGAAACATATCTTCTCCAAGATGGTTAATTTCTGTAGAAAATCTTAGCATTCTTTACATGTGTTAAGATATGATGTCCAAGAAGTCCCAGGCATTATGGCTCATCAGCTAATTGGGAGTCAGCATCAGTAAACTCAGCAAGGCTTGTCTCTACCCAGTGTGTAGGACTGGGGTGCACACCTGCAGATTTAAGGTTTTCTTTCCCCTCCTCCTCTCCTTCCAGCATTATTTCTCAGGTTCCTTGGAAGGATGTTTTTCAGTGGCTGGTTGAGAAACCTATGAGTTTTATAGGTTTGCATATTTCTAAATTAATCTGAATTAACAGTTGCCTTTTCCTTTGTTTTATCTTAAAACCCACTTAAGAAGGGATGAGCTAACTAAAACACTGGTGTATAAAATAGGGCATTCAGGCATATTTCAATAGTAATACTCTTGGTGCAATGATGGTTGTGAATTTAGAACTTTGGTGTTGGCTTCAAAGGCAAATCAAACATAACACATACTTTTTCACTTCCCTTTAGTGGATTTTTCATTCCCACAGACAGTATGGACTAGCTAATACACAAAAACAATTTCAGCCAAAAATTAATGTGGATGAGCAATGGTCAAGATGCAGAGGAACCATCTTCTTCTAATGCAAAATTGAAGTTGGATGGAAGGAAAATTATTTTTCCAAGGCCTCTCGCTTTTCTTCTCTTTCTATACATCTCTATTTTTAAAAAACTACTTACAGTAGTGAGTAGTTTAAAAAAAAAACCTATTGTGACACTCTAGTAAGAAAGGATATAAAGCAAACAGCAACACAGACAGACAAAAAAAATCTTACCTCTGTAATTAAAGTATCTTGGCTCTTTATGAAAAAAAAGATTATTCCCTCCATCCCACCCCCAAATTTCCTTCTATTGAAAGTCTATCTCCTAACTTACAGGGTGGAAGGAAAATAATTGTCCCTGAGATGTTAGCTGTAGTAAACTAGCCTTTACGATATAGACTGTCCTGGTTCTTATGAGAATGAGAAATAAAAGGAGGGCGTAGCAAGACATAGAAGAGAAAAAGGTTTATAGCTCAGTAGAGACACTCCTCTTCTTTATCTTGCTTTTAAAAAGAAAGGAGGGAAGAAAGGAAAATGAGGATTTGCTTTGCTGGTATTCTAGTGATGTGGAGATTACATTCACATTCTTGCTACTCCGAAGCTTGAAGTAACAAAGACATATAATGCGTGAATCTGACAACTAGGGCGTAGAAACACAAACTTAAGGGAAGATAACTTCAAAATCTACATTTATGAGCAATCCTGTCGGAAGTCGCTTGCATAATTATAACTAACTCTTGAGTATCCAGAAAAAAAAATGTGCAAAATTCCTTTATCTCTACATTCGAAAATACGCGTTTCTTTTTCGTAAGAGGGCCGCGTGTGCATAGATATCATATGCGCGTGTGTTCATGGTTCTTTCGGGTGGGTTTGTCTTTTTTGCCCATAAGCTTAGGACCGTCTATTCATTTTACAAACCGAGCAGCTGCCTCTTTGAAAGGGGAGGTTACTTCGGTGGGCAGGACTCGACCTAACTAGCCCTCCTTCCCCTTCAAGAGGACACCGAGCTGGGAGAAGCTTCGGGGGTGGAGGGCCCGCTGGATCTGTCAGACGACGCAGCCTCGCTGCTTTCCTTGGCAGAATCGCGGAAAGCTGCAGCAATAGGTTGGGGACCAGCCAATCCTTCCTTTTCCCTCTTCTTCTGTTTCATCCTCCGGTTCTGGAACCAGATTTTTACCTGAGTCTCGTTCAACTCCAAAGTAGCAGCGATCTCCACCCGCCTGGCTCGAGTGAGATACTTGCTGAAATGAAATTCTTTCTCCAGCTCAGTCAGTTGTTTGGTGGTGAAATTGGTCCGGATCGTGCTGGCATGGACGGCTAATCCATAGTCAGTCACTTTCGTTGCTGGGATGAGCAAGAAACGGAGAAGGAAACAATCAAACAATTGGTTAGAATTATTTCCGAAATAAACCAGCAATCAGCTGATAATTAATATCTGATATAAACCTAGATAGAAGCAGGTGTGCGCCTCCCAAAAGCCCAGCCCTTCGAAGATGTTGAGTGGCACATTTTACTGTACTTTACATTAGCAGTTCCTGGGCGATGGATTGTATTGTACGGCATACTTTCAAGCTGGCATGGGGATTGTGATACAATACAACTTGGAGGGCATCAACTTGAAAAGCTTCCTCTATACATTGCAGGCATAGTTTGCACCTTTCAGAAATGGGGGCTTAACTTTCATGGCAATCCATTCATTCCCCATTAAGATTTTTCAGTTCCTAATTCTAGGTTTAGGAAAAAATATGCTCTGATCTTTATGTTTATAAAAGAATTCCTGCAGGGTTTTGGCATAAAAGGTTATTTGTGTTCTAGATCAATCAGTCCTCTGTCAGGCTGATAGCGAAATACCTGATCCAGGAAAAGACTGGAGAACAAAGTTTTTTTTAAAAATCTCAGATCAGGCTGATAAGACCTTCGGCCCAAAACAATAGAGTCTTTTTGACTCCCTGGGAAAAGACACTCCGAAATGTTTAGCCTTGAAAGAAACTTCAGCCTCTGTTTAAAAGTTTTTCTTCTAAATCCTGATCTGACAAGATTCCATATGTTTCATGCTGAGGCAACAGTATGTTGTGACTATAGAAAGACTTTCCCACCAGGGTTATTATATACTAAAAATATTGGGAAGGAAACTCAGCTTTACTGGTAGTTGATGGTCCAATATCTTATCTATGATTGGATTTCTACATAGCAATAAGCCATGTAACAAGTCTCTGAAAATCCATAGTTCACACAAGCCACTACAATATCATTACAAAATAAATTGTACTTTGACTTATATGTGAACTCACCTTTAATGTCAGGGCTACCTCACTCAAACTGTTTCAACATATTCTGTACAGACCAAGATCTTTCTTAACTTCAATCCCAATGTCTGAATTGAGAGACATTAGTTCTGTTTCTGATTTGTCTATCCTGGATCTGATCAAAGTTGGGTGAGATGAAAATTAATAATCTGGACTGGCTCTAGGCAGGACCGAGGTCTAAAACAAACCCAATTTATTTCAAAGGGGAGGGAATCACTGATTAGTATATGGCTTTTGAAGGATTCAAAAAGCAACTCAAATGATGAAGGCAATTGCATAAAAATTAATCTCAACCAACTCCTATTAGAGGATCCTATTCAAAGAATAAGCACCTAGTAAAATCCTAATTGGGTTGGTCCTCTGTTCATCTGTTTCATGGGAATGCTTTTTTTCTGACTTTTAATCCCTGGTTATTAGTGGTAGAAAGGTCTCCTTCATCAGGGTTGGGTCCATCTAGGACAAGGATTTTGTTCTTGTGAATAAAAAGACAACACTGATTTTCACTAGGAAATATAAGACAAACTAAATCTCCCCAGAGCCCACATCTGTTTGAATAACCATGGATCAAAATATGGAAGCAGAATCAAATGAGAGCAAAGCTATGAGCTATTGTAGCTCCTGTATGTTCAGAAACTCTCCATTTCCCAAACTCTAAATCAAGATTAGACAATCTTCTGTCTCCAGGTTTGTTTGTTTTTTACTTCCACTGTTATAAGCCTCAGTCAGAATTGTCAGAAATTGTTGTGAATTCTACAAAGCACCTATCATTTGCTTGCAGTTGTTCTAATCTACCTGGATTTTTTATTGATTAACAGCTTCAGAAAGTATTATTTTTTTCTACCTTATCTATCATATTACAAAATAAATAATACAATGGCACTAGCTGCAGCACCGTAGTTTCTGGAACTCTTTCACCTATTTTTTTTTTTTGCTGAGTTTCTGTTCACAGGTATCATACTTTCATTTTCTCTTCCTGCAGTTTGAACCAATTACTTCTGAAACTATCAATTGCACAGTCATCAAATGAGTCTGGCCTTCTCTTTTCCACTTGGCAATTCTGGAAACAAAGAAGTCTTTCCCACCTCAGCTATTCTCAAACTGACCTTACTTCCTTCTTTCCTCCTTCTTTCCTTTCTTCCTACCACTCCTCCCTCCCTCTTATGATTTGTCTTCTCAGACCAAGGTTAATGATGTAGTGACATTCCTGCTTTTCAAGAGCAGATTCTCTTTTCAACAGTAGCCACCTCAGAAGATGTCTCTGGAGTCTCTAGTGTGAGGTAGATGAGGGAATCCTGAGCCAGTGCAGAAGCCTGTTTCCCACTTGCTTCTTTTGCCCCCCCCCCTTTTTGATAGGATCCTGGTAAGGCAGCAAGGTGAATATATACTCCTCTCTCTCTGGGTGTCCAGGTGTGTTAGAGATTACCTGTTCTGGGAGGATTCCTTTTCACTTTCATCCAGTCGAAGGTCTGGCTAGTGGTAGCAGCGGCAGCGGCAGCGGCAGCAGCAGCNNNGTCGAAGGTCTGGCTAGTGGTAGCAGCGGCGGCGGCAGCGGCAGCAGCAGCAGCAGCAGCAGCTGTGGGACATGGATGGGCCCGGCAAGCTCTCGGCTCTTTGTTCTCAGATAGAGGTGGGGAAAGATTGCCCAAAGCTCCTTGCAAGTAGCCCCCCTGATCAGAGCCATATTGGTGTGGTTGGAATTGGCCCGGGGTGGCTGCACAAAAAGCATCAGGTATACTTCCCACTAGATGGGAAGAGGAATGGGAGGAAGCTGCAGCCAAGCTGGCAGGGTAGGCCGAGGTCTGAAAATAGGCTCCATCCGTCTCTGGGGAGCTATGGTAAAACTGAGGGTTGGTGAAGCTGGAGTTACAACCCGAGTTTGCGTATCCCCCTCCTCCTCCTTGGTGAGAGGGGCTGGTGAAGGAGATACCAAGGCTAGCCGGGCTGTGAGGAAGAGGGTAGCTGGGGCCCTGTTGGTGGTGGGCATTGGGCCCAGCAGCACCCACCCCTATCATCCCAAAGCGCCCATCTGACTGATAGCTGTCACAGGCTGGAGTGGTACCTGAGCAGGCTGGGTAGGAAGTGGTCCCTTGGTCGAGGTGCTGGTACTCCTTGGGCGGGTAGGCGCTCATCCCACGGTTACAAATTGCATAGTCTAAAAAGAAGTTCATTCTAGGTATTGTTCCTTTGCCAATGATGGAAGAGGGTTGCCCTGTTTTATGGGGATTCCTTCTGCCCTACAACCTTTAGATAGTATGTCAAAGTTAACCAGGGGGAAAAAGGGAAGAGAGAGAGAGAGAGAGAGAGAGGGAGAAGAGAACCACCCTTCCCATCTATGGATCTCCAGGCTTAAAGCCCCCCCACTCCTTCCTTGAAGCTTTCAGAATGGGGGATGGGAGAAGGTGGTGGTGGGGTGGAAGGGGATCTAAACCACGTGATTCCCTTCAAGCCCAATGAGCAAATGCCTCCCAAACTTTGTCAGATATCTGCCATCATCCATCAAGTCCTTTGCATTTGCATGACAAAGGGACTTCAATCAAACTTTTCCCCATCGATCTGATTAACAACATGGATACGTCAAAAGGTTTTTCCCTCAAAGACTTCGGAAGAGGGGTAGAAAAAGGAAGTGATAGAAAAGAAGTTGGGGGAGGAAGAAAAGAAGGGGAAAGTTAAAACTATTCAAAGTCTATTCTATGTGTTAGAAAAGACTGTGACAAAAATCATCAGAACTTTTCTCCTCAGCTGAAACAAAAAGAGCTTTCACCCATTTCTGCTATAAGGGACTCACCTAACAGAGAAAGAAATGTATGTGTGTGTGAAAAAGAGTAAGAGGTATTGAAGACTTCTTTATGATAGAAAATGTTCTCTTTCCTCATTAAAAAATAATCACTGAAGAGATACTTAAACATTTATGGGGTTTGCTTAAAATGTCTTTTGCCTTCTCTTAAAAAAAAAAAAATCCAAATAGCTTTGCTTTGCATATTGCCTTTGTGTCTAGAAGCAGAGTTCTTAAGAGCAATTTAATTCAATCAACATTCTAATGAGTTGTGAAATAAAGTTAGAAACACAATTGTGTTTTGTTGAAAGGGGAAAGGAGAGAAAAGCAAATGAAATTGAAATTCGATCTACCCTATCCATCTATTAGTTATTTATTTGCTCTGACTAGCCATCCATTTTCCATCTCTACCCCCTGATATCATTTGCAATCCCCCTCTATTTTTTTTTTATTCAATAAAAAGCTTGTAGCTGCTGGACTTTGATTTGTCTGTTATTGGGAGGGGGAAATTTTAATTGTTGCAAATCATTCTTCACACTTAAATAAAGACAAGCAAATAACTCCCAAAGGCCACTTTCTGAGCCACCATTTCTTAATTCTGATTTGCACAGGAAGAAGAGCAAGAGTCCCTTCGTTTTTTTATGGTAAGTAAATAAAATAGGTGTTTTGAAATAGGTGCTTATTGCTTTAGGAAGCAAAGGAAAACGAGTTGTTTTCGTTTTCATTGAGCAGGCAGAAACTTCACCTTTTTGTTTACCTTCTGGAGAAATGTTGGTCAGAGCCAAATCCTCAGAGTTGCGATGCTGGCTCTTAAATGAACTTTTGGCCTATTTCAACCTCTGGTGCTTTCCCCCTGGGCTGTACAGCCAGTAAATATCCTGACAAGTAACAAATGACTGTAGGCGTCAGCCTGCAAGTTACTCTTGTCTTCCATGTGCTAACAAGTAAATAAATGTTGCTGCCTTGGCTTTCCATTATATTCAGCATCCCAGAGTGGTTGAGCTTCTTCCTCTTTGTCAATACACGTGGGCCAAAGGAGGAGATTCCCTTGGAAAAGAAAGTCCGTAATTGCCCATTTATGAACTCTAGAAACGAAGGACGCTCATGTCTCAAGCAGAACCAAGAAAAAGGAAGAACGGGAGATCGGGTGGCAGAAAGGCATTGGAGTCCTCCGAAAGGAAAGGCATTGGAGTCCTCCGGAAGGCTACAGAAATGGAGGGCCAACGTCATATGTGTAATTGGAGGGAGCATCAGGACTCCCATTTGTTTGTAGTTTCTTTCAGGAAGCAAAGGACAACCTCTCCGAGAGATTTATATTCATATAATATACTGTAGACAGAAGGTGTCACTGAGGCTATCCTAATGATGTCTGTACACAATGAAATAAATGAGGGGTTCAAGAAAAGAAAATCAAGAAAGACATACCGAGTGACAAAAACTGAAATTAAACATGGAGAAGGATTAGTGTCTTTTACATTTTCTTTTTATAAAAAATGCATTTTATGAGAAAATATTTGCACTAGAAAACATTTATAATAAATTTATTTTGGGTCCCCTCATTAAATAGAGTTAACTTCAGGTTTTGCGATGTACTCTTATCTTTGAATCCTGACCAAATTAAATTTCCTGCAGTACAAATCACAGGCTTTTGGTTGGAAAAACTGTTCCCCTGTTTTTTCCCTCATTATGTCCTAACCAAGGATTACTAAAAGCTTCAGATGCAATGTGGCCCTTTAAAGCCTGTGAAAACCTTGGGAAGCTTGTGCTCCCAGACTTGTGGATGCCACCAATGGGACTCTTTTCCAGCACAAGAATTAGAAACAGTAACATAATCTGAATGCTACCAGGGGATTTTTCAGTGGGCAGGCTTGCTACCAGGGATGATGGCCCTGTCATTGGCAGAATGGAGGGGTCCAGGGAGACTTATTTTCTTTTTTTCCTCTCCCTGTCCAGTCTCTTTGCAATATAAAACTAATAATGCCAGGTATCAGTTTATCCTTCCCACCCCACCCTGCACCCGCACTCCCTTTAGAAGGCTGGCCTGTTAAAAAGAGATGGCAAAATTGCTGTCATGGAGAAGAAGTCATAAATTTTTTTTTCCTGTTTAAAGCCCAAATAAAAATCAGGATTTGTTTAGCAATTCTAATCAATGCTTCCGAAATTGAAGGGGTAGTGNNNGGGGGGGGGTGTGTCAAATAATTATTTTGAGTCGTGTTCCAGTTGGGGGAAGGCGGTTCTTTAAAGGCCGGGAGAAGCAAGCCCGGAAGGCTAAGCATCAGATAAGGAAAATTCTACCGGGGCTCTGAGTTTCATATTTAAATCGTAGCGAGAAAAGCGGGATAGGAATTGGAGGGGGGAGGGGAATACAAGAAAGAGGACGTAAATGGACAGCGCTTGGTTTAAATCAACATCCTGAATGCCGTTTCCTGGTGTACAGAAAATCTTAATTCTGACTCAACAGGAAAATGTCTCAATTTTGCAGTGAACAGAAGGTCCAGCAACATCGTCCTCAGCCCGACGGAACAACCTCTTCCCCGATTTGCAGATTTTCCATTTGTTGGTTTCCTTTTCCTAAATCCTTCAATCTTCTCCACCAAAGGTTTGTCATCTGCCAAGGGATACCGGCCGTTGGGCATAGCTTGAGGAGAGGAAGGAAGGCATGCATCTTCCTGCTGCTATTATTTGGTTCACAGAATTATGAATACTAAAATTCATGCCACAGAAACTAGCTTGCACTGGTCCAGTTTAAAGTGCTAAAATAAAGCAGGCACGGGCGCCTCGAATATGTTGTAATTACAATTCTCCTTTCGGAAATATAATCCAGGAAAGACCATTCAGTGCCGACTGATCTCTGGATCCAGAAAGTTCTCCCCTATCTCCCCCCCCCCCNTGCTGAACCGCCAGGTTTGCCTCCCTCTGGAGCTTAGTGGCCGCTCACCATCTGCTCCTGAATGGTGCTGTTTTTCCCACCCTCCATAGACACCATCCTCTTACGCCTTGCAAAATATCTTGTGTCCCAAGAATCTTGGGAGGCGACTGCATGCTTGCAAGTGAACAAAAATAAAAGTCTGATTTCCACTTAGGAAAGTTTTGTAACTGATCCTTCATAAAGAGTTCTTTATAAAGGTTCTATAACAACTTTTCAAAAAGGAAAGGCTGATGCAAAGGTTTGTTCTGAAGGCAGGCAAGAACAGGCAGTTATGAATTTTATCTGAATTCAAATACTCTTGGAAGAACACCACTCAAATTCCTTCTCACTAAATTTTCAGAATTTTTAAATATTAAATTACAAGGGTGTTAAATTAATTTTAAAGCTACATTATATAGTGTTAATTGTTATGTGTGCCTTCAAATACCAATACAATATTGGCAATTATGAATGGTAGAGCATCAATGAAGTGAATATATGTTTAAGTATTAGTATGATCATTTGAATAATTTTCTAATTATTAACCACTTTAGAAGGATTTGTGGAAGTTGTATTTCAAAATATCTAGACAGCCTCAAATGTTGGTATGGTATCATATGACAGTGATGTCTTAAAGTAGAAGTTAATTTTCATCTAGTTCTTATGGATATATTGCAATACATTTATTGGCTGCTTGCTCTTTTTGTGACATCAGCCTTATAATGATGAAAGTCATATTTTACATCAGTTTCTCCCCTGGATCTGCAGCTTATTCAACCTGAGTGCCTTACATATGTGTGGATTTCAACTTTAAGTTTTTTTAGCAATAATATGCTTGTTGGAAAATACAGAACTTAAAAGCATTCAAGTTGAGATGATCCTATTGGGGAAGACTACACTACCAGGAAGAGCAGTAAGAACTAACTAAAAAGATAACTAAAGTAGTCCAGCCAAGGAAGATGGAGATGTTCTTGATCTCTCCCCTCTTCCCTATGAGACAACTTATCATTTTCTCATTTAATATGTGTAGAGTCTGACATTACCATGCCCCAATAAGGGTTTTTTATATATACACATCCTTTGTCTCATGCACAGCCCATAGCTGAGGCTGCTTAAAATAGCCTTTTGCAATTGTTTTAAAGGGGTGCTTTCCCTATTCTTCAATACAAGTTTTATAATCTAGCAAGTTTCACTGATTATGTGGTTTATGATGCAGTCAGTGGTTGGGCACTTAAGGCTGCTGCTGCATGCTCCTTCCATCTGGTTGCTGGACTGCATCTTCCGTGGCACTTGGGATTCAGGAAAGACTGGGCATCTGGCTTCCATAGAAACCTCTGCATGCATAATGCCTGACAGACATTTTCCAAATATATATTCAGCTGTTATGTGAGTCCTTATATACCTAGGTTTAGTGTTTTTTTTTCAAAGAGCCCACCACTCTGTTTTTAAACATGGGCTTTTCATTTTAAAAAAAAGCACTAGACCTGTGTTTAAAAATAGTTTTAGTGATCTCTTGAGAGAGTACTGTTTCTTTGTGCTCAGAAGAGAAATTTAAACTGGGAAATGGAATATGGGTTCGGCCAGCTATATGTTGTTACTTCTGTCACCAGTGAGTATATTAAAGGTGTTCTGTTTCTCTTGCCACAAGGAATTTCACATTTTAACTGCATTAATAAGTCTGGAGAAGGGGACAACATCATTTTTCTTACCCCTATGTCATTTTTACACAGCCAACTTTAGTTAGTCACTGCCAGCACTACAATTCCCTTTCAATATTAGTCTTCACTGATCACTTCTTTCACTCCTATATTCTAGATGGGGGGGGTCAAACTTGATTTCATTGAGGGCCACATGAGGGTTGTGTTTGATCTCAGGAGGCTGGAGTGGGCGTGGCCAGAGTGGGTGTGGCCAGGGTGGGTGTGGCCAGCTTAATATCACTTGTGTCAGCGCCTTTGGTGACCTGCGGTGCCTCTGCAAGCAAAAACAGGTACCCAAGCTCCGTTTTCAGCTGGGACAACCTCCTGCAACCCTCTGCCAGTTATCTTCCCGAGCTCCGTTTTCACTGGCAGAAGGTAATAGGAGGCTGTCGCAGCCAAAAATGGAGCATGGAAGTCCGTCTTTGCTGGCAGAGGCACCACGGGCTGGTCCTTCACTGTTTCCAGGGTGCCCCTCCCAGGCCAGATCTAAGCACCCTGCGGGATGGATCTGGACCACAGGTCTTGAATTTGACACTCCTGTTCTAGATGGACTGTTTTTTGAATACCGGTTTAATGCAACTTCAGAAAATTGCTAAAATCATCTTCAGAAATTGTCTAATTGTAAAGTCACAGGCATAGAAAAGTCACCTCAGAACACCAGGAGAGTTTCCTCCTTAGTGCCCCTCTTCAATGGCTATGATCCTTCAGCCATGTTATTTTTTGGACATAAGGTTAATACTTTTTTCAGAAACCCTCACATTTACTCACTTATCCTTGCCCACTACACTTTATGGTTAGCAAATGGTAGCTGTTTTTCTACTAGCAATGACAACCAGCCAGAGAGTAAGTGCAAGTAGGGAGGAATAACCTGCATTAAAACAGTAAGGACAGTACTACCACTTGCCAGCCTTTTGGAAGAGATAGAACGAAGAACAGCAATGAAGTCAGTTGTTCTTATGATTTTATATTTCTACCAAGACTTATACTGATATCCTTTTCTGCCAACTCATGGACTAGACACAGGCCTGTCAAACTGGCAGCCAGCGGGCTAGATATGTCACACGTAGACCACGCCCAGTCCAGCTTTGCAAAGGCAAAAAAAGATCACAATACATCACAATCTGTCACATGAAGCGATCAAGTTTGACCCACATGAACTAGAGGAAAGCATCTAAAATGGCCATTTAGCTTGGCCCATTGTTCAAAATTCTCCATCAAGAGCTATACACTTGCAAATAACAAAATATAATATTTTTTCATTTCTAATATGCAAAATAGTCCTCAAATCTAATCATTTTGAGCATTGGTTAATCAAAGAACACAAGATCTATTCCAATAAAGAACAGTAAATTATATTGATTAGGCCTTAAAAGCATTTCTAAGGCTTTTGATTATATAATATAATTCAATAACTGTAACAGGAAATTAAAAATAAATTTCTTTCTAAAATGTGTAAACTAATCATATATAAAAAGATAACTTCTAGCTTATCTCAATACCATGGTGTTCCTCCTGACCCCTGGTGGAACAGTCGAATCAGTCGAATGGATAAACATTTGTCGTGCCAACACGTTCTCATAATTCATATCTCTTCCCTGGATATTCCAGGAATTTCTTTGATTCTGCCCACTCACCTTGTTCTCACATTCTTCTGTTTCTATCATGCAAAATCATTTTCCTTATTCAATAAAAAGCTAAAATCTCTTTCAAATTTTAACTCCTGACTTCATAAATAGATACAAAATGCATTAAACAGATCAATGTAATCCAAACCTAGTACAACATTACAGGAATACTAAGAAAAGAGAAATGTCTTTAAAAGATATGGAAAATATAAAAAGGAAACTAGTTTCCAAATAGCTAAAATATTACACATGCAATGTTCTAAATGTCTCAAAAAAGCATATATGTTGATGAATAACAGGCAAATGTATTTAAAGCTAATTAATTTATAAATCAACTAAATATTAAAGCTATTCAATACATTAATGGCTTTACATGTTGGAAAATATATCCATAGCAGAACAATTGTAAAATAGAAATCCCCAATTCCAATAAATTTGGAATAAGAAAATTATGTTTTATAATCCGTCATAGGTTAATCTTTCAGAAAACAATAAGAATCAAAAATTTCATTCCTATCAGTGTAATTAATATGTAGTGACATGATACCTTTTGGATTTCATTTTCTACCTTCAGCACTTCTAACACTAAAGTGTGTGGTTTATTTATTTAATACAATTGTTCGCTGCATAGTAACTTTCATTTATGTTGGGCTTCAGCTTTTAAAATTCCCAAGCAAAATAGGCAAAACGCAAAAGCCATACTGACTAGTGGAAAAGTACAAGGTATTTGTGACACACTTAGTGTCTCTATCATTTGATACTGTCTTTCAGATTAACTATTTTCTTTTTGGCTAGTGTACTTGAGTAGATTTTGAAGATTCCAAACATCAAAAAAATAATGGGATCCCATCAGCGTAATGCAATTAAAAGAGATAGCGTATTCCATCAAGTATCAGTCTTTTTTTCTTCCTAAAAATATTTAATTAGACATTAGCCTTTAATTATATTTACTGCTTCATTTTCACTTGTGTATTTAGAGAGGCGATAGTGACACTAATTATTCTTATCCCCTAAAGCGCAGCCGATAAAAACCTCTCTCTTAATACTCACTTTGACTTGATGAGGCTTCTTCCCCTCCCCAATTTTATTGTGAAAAAAAGCAATCAGTGAGACTTTTTATTATTAGTGGTATAAAATTCTAGAACAGTCTCTTTAGGAAAGCTCAGGGACTGAAGAATTTAGTCTGGGTTCAAGACAGTAAGAAAAATACCCTGCATTATCTTTTTTTAAGAGTTTCACTTATTCTCACAACTTATAATAATAAGAAACTTCACAATAAATCATTTTGCGTTATTCCTCCTTATTACACTTCTGCATTGATGATCAGAACTCTTTGCAGAACTTTTTCTTCAAAATCTCTTTCATGGAAGCTGGCAACAAGTCAAAACCAACTCAACACATTTTTCTCGAAGACTAACTTGAGTAGATAGGCAAAATGTAATTTTTTTAAAAAAATGATACACATTTGTCTGGGATTGATAGTATTTTTCCTCAATTACTAGGTATTGTATATTGCATGTAGAAAGAACAGCTAGACTGTCAGATAAATTTGACTACCAACCCAATAGCAATAAGTTAACATAGGTAGTGCAGATTGGGCTCTTATTATACCCACAATTCTGTTTTCATAAAATAGGAACAACTGGAAGGGATCTGAATGAACTACCCACCATCGATTGCTGCTGGATTTGTTTTTCAGGAGAGTCCATTTTCATTGCCAGACATTGTCTACTACAATGTCTGGCTTTACATTAATAACTGGCCACATTAATAAAGGCATTAAATTAGTGTAAAACCTTTTATTCTTTATTTATTTATTTAGTCCTAGTGCTCTTCAAACTGCATGGAGAATTTTTCAAAACTTCTTTAATGGGTAGAGACATTTCCATGGTCAGGGCTGTTCTTTAGCAGTGATCATTGTACCATTACTGAAAAAGCCAATGTTAGAAAATCCTTCATGATGCCTTTCCTTGAGATTTAATTGGAGCACGGGAAACTGGGAAGGCTACAGGCTGCTTTACAATAAGATGTTCACATGCAATCCTTAATAATCTTGTAATTAAACTAATTAAAAATGCCACATTCCACCCATTTCTCCGATATTATTTTCTTTTTTGAAAAAAAGTACTGTATATTGTGAAGCAAATTTAGTTTTATCTGAATGAATGAAAAGCAGCAGGAAAGCTTTCCAGTAGAATTTCTCTACAAGCATCACTTTGCTTAACCTCAGAAATTCACTTTCCAATGTCTTAACAAATTGTCATGAATTCCCCTGAGCAACACTCCTCAAAGAAAGAAGGCAGGCCACACTGTGCTAAGCACTTTGCATTTTTTTAATATTATATATTTGAGGACCTCAGTAGTCCAAGTAGTTATATATTGATCAATCAAACTCTTGAAAACTGGGTCTCTAATAGAAAAGTTAGCCCTTAAAAGATTATTTGTTTTTTGTGGGAGACAGTGTTAAGGCTTTCATGATTTCCAAAAGTTGTTTTTCACCAAAGAGAAAAATACAAAATACAAGAAATTGATAGTATAATTTTGTAAGGCTGTAGTGGCCATAGAAAGAAGATTAATATGCCACTTGTAGCTCACCAGTAACACTTGCCATTCAGTTATTATTCAAAGAATGCCAAGAAAAAAAAGAATAGTACCAAGATCTGGGCCACTTACTTTTGAGCTGGCATTCATAAATGCTATTTTAAGGCTTATAATTATAATCTGATCTTCTTTCAAGCCATTTTGGATTCAATTTATTTGCTTTGTTGAATTTGTAAACGTAATATTTAACTGGTCAAATAGTACTCTGGTCCAAAAACACGTACAAGATCTAACCAGGTGAATAAAACTTTGATATCACTGCATCACATTAGTTTCCTTTGTTTACATATTTTTCCATGAATAATCTCCAATCTTATACAGAAGCAGTGACTGGATGCTTAATATATATTTTCCGATTGCTGCAAACATCAGATTGAAAATGTGCTTCCTCTGGTATTTGACATTTTGAAGAGTCTAAAAAATCGGGCTAAACAAATGGTGCAATCTTTCAGTCATTCAATAATTTAGATTTTATTGAATATGTTCTCTTCTTTCCTCTGACACTCTGGTCTTGCTAATTAGGACAAATAAGATGGGCTTGCTGTGAGCAAGGATAATAACTGGCAAAGCCCCCCATTTATTAAGTCACTTTCCGTGGGTGGAGAATTGATTGGTGTCTGTGAGTGGCATACTGGCTAGACCTGCAGTGACTTGAAGGGTCATTATGATCTGCAGAAGAGCCCTAGCTAGAGATTTGTATTGATAAGGTGTCACTTGTTTTTCACTGATCTTGGGGAATTAACCCCTCTTGCTTTGTCTCTGTTTCCAGAGGTGAAAATCACCCCAATAACTTCCCAGTTCAAGTGTGAAACAACATTTATTTATTATTTATTTATTTTATTAGACTTGTAGGCTGCCCTCTCTCCCTAGGGACTCAGGGCGGCTCACAATATAAAACCACAATACAGAATAAATTAATTAAAAAATAATTAAATTACATTACAAGCCCAATAAATCTAAAACCAATAAAAAATTTAGTTAAAACCCACCCCATCTCATTTTAGTCCAGGCCGGCCTGCTGAAACAGCCAAGTCTTCAGGTCGCGGCAGAAGGAGCGGAGGTCTGGGGCCAAACGGAGCCCCGGGGGGAGCTGATTCCACAGGGTGGGTGCTCCCGCAGAGAAGGCCCTACTCCTACCACCAGCCGACATTGTCTGGTCAACGGCACTCCAAGGAGGCCCTGCCTGTGGGAGCATACAGGGTGATCGGAACGCGTTGCTGGCAGGAGACGTTCCCTCAAGTACCCCAGACCCAAGCCATGTAGGACCTTGTATGTTAACACCAACACCTTGAATCTCACCCGGAGAGCACCCGGAACCAATGCAGCTCATGCAGGAGGGGTGTAATATGGAAGTATCGGGACACTCCCATCACAACCCACGCAGCCGCATTCTGCACCAGCTG
>AZIM01000025.1:126999-141970 GCA_000516915.1 Ophiophagus hannah
ATCATCCGCATATTGATGATACCTCACCCCCAAACCACGGATGATCTCACCCACTGGCTTCATATAGATGTTGAACAGGAGGGGTGAGAGGAATGACCCCTGAGGCACCCCACAAGTTCGACCTTTACCCTCCTGCCAACATCGATTGTGAGCGACCCGAGAGGTAGGAGGAGAACCACCATAAAATGGTGCCTCCCAACCACCCATGATGCCGCAATAGGATACCATGGTCGATGGTATCAAAAGCCGCCAAGAGATCTAATAGGGCTAGGACAGAGGAAAATCCCCTGTCCCGAGCCCTCCGGAGATCATCCAACAGCACCAACATCACGACCAATGCCATCTCTGTGCTGAACCCGGGTCAGAAGCCCAATTGGTATGGGTCTAGATAATTGGCTTCCTCCAGGAACCATGGAAGCTGTTGAACCATCACACTCTCAACAACCTTCGCAACAAAGCAAAGTTGGAGACAGGACGAAAGTTATTTAAAATGGCTGGGTCCAAGGCAGGCTTCTTAAGGAGGGGTTTCACCACCGCTTCTTTCAAGGCGGCGAGAAAATAGCCCTCCCTCAGTGAAGCGTTGACTACTGCCTGGAGCCAGTCACGGGTAACCTCCCAGGTGGGACACGGGTCCAATAAACATGTGGTGGAACTCAGCCTCCGCATNATCCTGTCCACTTCATCTAAGGACACAGGCTCAAACTCATCCCAAATGGTAGTAGCCAGACTCATTGTCACTCCTTCCTCAGAAGGGGCTGGCACAATCTCAAATAAAAGGCTAATGTCCAAAAGTAGTCTATTTTAACAGACATAATCAGGACCATGCATTTGACCATATTCATACATTATACTACAGCATAACCTCATATACTGTATGATGTATGGTGACTGGGATATTCAACAGAAACAAATCATGATTTTCTTCACCATGTTTTATTGAATAGACCATAACTATTTGTATCACACCCTACAGACTAAGCATAGAAAATGGTTTACAAGGAACAATGACCACTTAACCCAAACCAGTTAAACCTTATGTTTTTTTAGTTTGTAAAGTCTTCTAATTAATCTATTTATTTCTTCAATTTTAATTGATTTTAATGCTTTTTAAATTTTTTATCAGATTGTAAGCTGCGCAGAATCACTATATCAATGAGATGGACAGCATAGAAATTTAATAAATAAATAAAATCTGAAACCTTGCTAAAGTCAATTGTAAACTTTAGTTTATGACTTAATGTTCTATGTGAACCAGATTAAATATCTGATTTTAATCAACCATATCTTATTTGCAGTTATTGAACTAAATGCTAAGTAATTATTAATGCCTAAGTCAGAACATCTGCTTCCTCAGGCCAATCCTATCATTAGGCAGAAATGTCATTGGATGAAACTTTTACATGTAAAAGTAGTGGCCTTCATGTACTCTGGCTGTTCCTCTCTGTTAAAAGATACATCTGAGTATGTTGCATGGTAAGTGGGATATCCAACAGAAACAAATCATGGTTTTCTTCAACATGTTTAATTGAATAGACCATAACTATTGGTATCACACTCTATAGATTAAGCATAGAAAATGGCTTACAAGGAACAATGACCACTTAACCCAAACCAATTAAACTTATTAGTTCATAGCATGTTGTATAACGAGATAAAACTTACTGAATCTCCTAAATTAGTTTATCGCTTCACCTGTCAGATTACCTTTACCCGATCACCAATGTTTATCTACAATTCAGCCACTCTTGCACTTAGTTTCTGTACATAGTTTGGGGAAAGGGCACCATCCTGTTCTTTGGCTTGGACTGCTAAAGATCTTGACAAAACATTCTTCAGGAAGCAAAATAATAGAGACACGTATATATTGTTCTATCATTATAATGGCCCTTATCTCCCAACAGGGTCTATTTTTTAGTACCAGAAGCTTTGCCTCTCTATAGTGCAACCTTCCCCAACATGGAATTTGCCAGATGTGTCCACTCTACAAATCTCAACACTTTGATCTGCTAAAGGTCATTGTAAGAATTGTTTGACTGACATCTAGGCTTTTATCTCGAAATCCAAGGTGGCATACAAGGAAGGCTTTCCTAATTTTATCCCCATAACAACAACAGCCCTATGAGAAAGGTTGGGAAAGTATCATAACTACCAAAAGGTTTCCTGATTGAATGGAAATGGAACCAGGCTGTCTCTGTTCCAAGTTCAGTATTTTAAGCACTGGTGCTGTATGGTTTGCCAAACACTTCTGGAGGGTCCTAGAGTGAAGAAGGCTAGCTTACTATATCTGCAGATTAAATGATAGAGTAGAATGGGAGAAACACAGGGATGGAGTGGTTTACATAAGGATGTAGCCAATCTAGCTATACACGGAGCGTATGGCTGTTCAGTTCAACATTAAATAGAGATTCTTCCTAGTTTGTTCTACAATATTTTTCTCCAATAGCACTCTGTATTCTCATTGCTGAAATCAACAGTGGCTATGTTACCATGAAAGCTAGAAATATTGTGCATATATGTTTATGACAAAAGAAGAACAGTTATTAAGAATAGAAAAACTGCAGATTAGGGGTAATCTGCATATTGAATCCTCCCAAAAGGAGAAGTTGGAATGAAACAAAAACTGTGTGTTTTGTGGCTCTGGAACACTGTATATGAAGAATTATATAGTTTTGATCTAGTAACTTAATGAACTTTTATCTAAGATAAAGCCATTTGGCTTTACAGAAAAATATGGCTTGAAAAGTATCTTGAGATGTTTACACATTCCTGTATAAGTCTCTGTGATAGTAAAACTTTCAGTCAATATGATTAAACCAACCATGATCCCACATATGTGGAACTAGAGACTGTGATCTCATATCATGGCATCCAAGGGAGGCAAACCTATATGATCAATAAATGATCATTGTCTATGTTCTACACCTTGGGCAAACTACAGCACCCATAATGAAATAACTAAGTCCTAATAAAATGAAAAGTAATCTTGCAGGATATGACTTCAGTCAGAGAAGTGACATGGGTAGGGAATACGTAATACTTTCCTTACTGACCAATTTCCAGTAAGGAAAGTATCTTCCCAAGTCTGAATGCATCCCTTTGCAGCTGCTTTTCAACCCTATGATTATAAGAGTTGATTGCACCCTAACAATGTTACTTAAATTGAAGTTTAATCTGTCATGGACCAAACAGAAATGCTCATTGTTGGCATCTGCCTATTGTACGTTTTGTTTGTTTTGTTTTGTTTTGTGCATAACTCTCAATGTAATAGATGTATTTCTGTTCTAAGTACCACACATTTTTTTCCCAACAAATTCCCTGCTGGGGTCAAACATGTCTAAAGTATCATAGAAAGCTATTCATTACCCACAATTTTATTTAATATTACTAGCTTCTGGATAATGCCCAAGTTTGGCATGAGAAATGCCAGATGCTGTCCAGAAATTAGCCATTTGTTCCCATGTGTCTCTTTTTAGCAGCAGCAAGGGAGGTATAGCCCTCTGGATATTTCTGAATCACAGCTCCTATCAATCCCAGCAGCTTGTCCAAGTGGGAGAATGAAGAAGATGAAGTTACAACAATAATACAACTTCAGTTATAGCTGAAGTTGAGAAGGGAAACTTACTTTCTTCATTAAAATTGGCTACGATGATTTGAAGTAGCCTCTTCATTAGCTTTCAGGTAAAAGTACTGGAGTTATTCAACCTCTTTCAATCCAATGCCCTAAAGATACATAACGTCCATGCAGGATTTTGGCAAAGAAGTATGTGAGAAATAATCCAATACATCTCAAAGATGATTGAGGAAGATTCTATAATAAAGGCTGGTTTGTTTGGTTGGAAGTGAAATTATGTCTTCTAAGTTTGTTTTAGGAATAAGTATAGTTTCATATCTGTAAAGCTCTTGAACTATTAATATATTCCACTTATTTTTTTCCTAGTGGGGTATGTATTTTAGATTGGAGTGCATATTGTATTTCAAAATTTATTTAGGGAACCAATTGATCATAAACAATTAAAATGTTCTCTTTGTTGTATGTTATTGTTAAATACCTTCAGATATAAGCTACTTCTCTTTAAATATGCACACACACACACATATACACATACATACACACACATATACACATACATACACATATGTGTACACGTACACACACACACACAAACACACACACACACACAAACCAAATTCCTTTAAGGCTACTAAGCAGTCCATTTGCTTCTGTTTTATATATGCTGGTTAGCCCCTTTTATTTTCCTTTCTACTTTCTTCTCTGTCCCATTATCAACTCCTTTTTCCTTCTCTTAAATATCTGTCTTCAGTTTCTCTTAGTTTTCTGTCTGGACCTTATTCCTTATAAGGAAGTGGCCAAGTAGGCCTTGAGTTGCATTTTAACAGAACAGAAAAAGCATGCCATTCCATTACAGGCTAGTCTAGTCTGGCTTTCCTATATACTGTATGTCTGCAGAGATAATGTAAAGTGAATCCTGACTTATAGTTGACAAAGCAATTCCTTAGTTTGGAGTCTTCATCAGAATACAGAAAGTTTTTGCAGTTACCATCCTGTCAATACTGGTTACTTTGGCTGGCAGCAATTTCCCAAGATCTTGGGCAAACTCTTGATATACTAATATGTTAGAACCTGACCCTAAGACCTGGACCTTATTTCCAAATAAGTAGGCAAAGATAGTATACCTTATTTATTTGGCCTGCAAGATAGATTTCCTCAGCTTGGTGCCTTCTAGAAACATTGGGACAGTGACATGCAGAGTTCCTAGCCAACAAATGTCTTATGGCAACAATTGCCAAAGTGTTTTGGGAATACTCAAACATGTTATTCTAAGATCCGTGAAAGATATTACTTTAGAGAGATTATCAGGAGTTCTCTTAACATTGGTTAAATTAAATATGACCCACTTCATAATTTCAATGTTTATATTAATTCAGGACCTTGTGGGAATATAACACATATTTAGAGAAACATAGATTTGAGGGTCATCATGCAACCCCACTGGAGATTCAACAGACCTAGAAGAAAATAATATTCTAGTGTATCAAGTTATTTGAAAGGCAGAAATCAATGGTAGCTGACACTTTTATATTTTAAATATAATCATTCCTGGTGGATAATGTCCCATATCTCAACTGCAATGAGCTGGATGATCAATAGTTGACAGCAGTGAGATACAAAAACCACTATCTTTTGCAGCTATCTAGAGATTGTCTGATTTTTCCCCCCAGCCCAGATTAGGTAACCCTAATGACAACTGATAAAGAAATAGCTGCAGAGTCCGATGTGAAAACCTAAACCTAAACATTGCTCTTCTTTAATGGAACACCTTTAGAAAAGTATTTAAGCAAAAGGAGATAGAGATAGTCCTTGACTTATGACAATTTCATTAAGTGATTGTTTGAAGTTCACTGAAAAAAGTGACTTAAGACTGGTCCTCACAGTCATGACCATTGCAACATCCGCACAGTTGCATGACCCAAATTGCACATGGCAACCGGCACATATTTACAATGGTTGTTGTATCCCAGGGTCATATGATCACTATTTACAATCTTCCCAGCTGGCTTCCAACAGTAAAATCAATGGAGAACCATGTGATTAACTTAATGGCCACATGCTTCACTTAACTGTTCATAAAAAAGTTCATAAATTTGGAGAGATCATATGTTGCCTCATTTAATAATCATACCACTTAATGACAAATTTTCCAGTCCCTACTGTGGTTATAAGTTGAGAACTACCTTTATCTACCTGTACTAACCCCTAAAAGAAACAAAAGAATGAAGTGCAAATAATGAAATGTAAATAGATAGGTGAAAAGATTTAAAAGGTCATAAAGCCTGATATATTTTATTAATTATTTATAAACTGTAATTTTAAGTTGAAGCTTCTGACTTAGCTTTAAACTAAAGAATCCTAATTAACACAGCATAAATCACAAATTAAACTGATCAACAATAATAAATTAATACTAGAAATCTAATCTTTCATTAAATAGAAGCATTATGGAGCACTGCTTGATTATATCAATGACCAAACTTGTGTCCAGTTTCTAAAATAAACACATGAATGACAAGATTTTCAGGCAACCAGAAAGTCCCACCTTAATCTCTGTTAAGTGCTCTTGTGTGTTTCTCTCAAATTTGAATATAGCTCCAAGAAAGTGATCTTCCTTCTGATAGATACCAACAGTCATTGCTAAAGCTTGGCTCCAATCTCAAGACCTCTTGATCCTAATGAATGATGATGATGATGATGATGAATCCAGAGCCTGATTCCTATGCAATTATCTCTTTTCTTTGCCGTTATGCAAATCCTGTTTTCTGAATCTAAACTCTACTCTCATGAGTAGAAACTGTATTATTTCTGAATTGTGAAATTACCCTCCTCAGGGAGGCTTCCTTGACTAAAGAGCTGGGCTAAATTCTGTAAATAAAAAAAAGGAAAAATGTGATTATTGGCTATGACTAAGGGCTACTTAACCTGATGGCAACTGTTCAGAAAAATTTTCCTACCAAATCTCATTAACTATGACATTATGCTTACATAATGATACAATTTGTTTCAAGAGACAGATACTTTCATGGAAACTATATGGTATGAAAATTGTGTATTTCAGACTGTATATAAACAGCTTTCCACCACTCCATCTTTCTACTAATAGCAGTTTGGATTGGTTTTTCATAACACATATTTTGGTCTTAAGGGAAAGTTAAACATGAGTTATACGTACACCTAATGCATTATAGCATTCTCCTTCACATTCCCTACCAACCTCCTCTTTTGCTATTATATCTTTCACCTAACCCTTTCATCCTTGCCCCCAAACTATAATCAGCTTTGAGCATCTATAACTGCATTTGTAAAGTGGCAGCTCCCATTTTCCTGTCAGGGCTGTATGAACATCGGAGGCGGGGAGCTGTCATTTTTGCTTATGCAGATCTCTAAGTGTGTTATACTGTAGGTGTGTCTGTGCAGTGGAGCTGCTGGGTTTGAACTTCAAAGCTAAAACCTAAAGCTCTGCATCCAAGTGGATGCCAAAAAAAGACCACCTAAGCATCAAGTGATTAAGAAAGACACAAGCAAATGAATTGGGCATCCATATTAGGGCTGAGACAGTCTTGCCAAAATCTACAGAAAAAATATTTCTCATTTTTTAAAAAAATTATCTGTAGGAAAAGAATGGCTGGATGTTAATATAGTTACAGCTCTTTTTTTAAGTAGGTTTCTTTTCTGAAAAAAATGGGGTTCGTGCCCAAGCAGTTTTGAATATTTAATTGGTTTCCCATAGGTATTAGAGCCACAGTCTAAAATTCCTGCTAAATAAGTAACCATGTTTTTCTCTTGGTTAGAAATATTTACTTCTTTAGGATTGTTCCAACAATTTTTTCTCACCAAAATCTTGTTCTTAGGCACTGTCTTCTAAGAAGCTGTGATATAGTTCTCTTCCTAATTGCCCCAGACTGAACCAGACAGAGAGGGTTCATTACTGATTTCTTATCTATATTTGTCAGGAATCAGCCTGAGCCAAACTGATCAAAAGATCAGCCTGAACACAATTGTCAATGCCACACTCAGCCCTGATCTATCAGCAGCCATTACTGGCTATATAAAAACTAATCACAATTATGTGCATATAAAAGGCAAGTTTAGCTATACTCCTGTAACCAAAAGCAGTATATTTCCAAATTACCTGAACTGCACAGCGAATATTATTTGTACAATAATGAAAAATGCAATCCCATGGATACAGATTCAGGATTACAATCTATGTAATTTAGTGGATTTAAGAACCATTCAATTTATTCTGAAGTAAATATGGATAGGATGAGGTGGATTGGATAAAGTTCATTTATGCATTCTGAATGTCTAAGGATGATTGCCAGAATATCTAGTGCAATCTGTCTGGAGCTCCAAAAACATGCTGCTGTTCAAGGTAGAACAGCAAATAATATATCTTCTTCTATAAGCAAAATTGAAATGCACAAGATGGCTAGATGATTTGGAATAGCATCCAAGAGAGTAGACATGCATTTAAAGCAAATTAAATAACTCATGTTTTGTAATACTAAATTTAGCTTTGACCATACCTATAATGCAATGGCCTTACAGAGGAAGTTGCAGTTGAACATTCAAGGCAAATCTGTATACCTTTATTTCCCTTTCCCAATCTTTACTAAAGATTTCCACCACTCTTTTTGAAATTTTTTGGTTTTTTTTCTTTCTTAAAAAAATATTTATTTTTTAAGCAATTATTAAGAGTTACACTGCATACGATTCTTCTCTCAAAATGGCAGAGAACATTAAATGTCATTGTTTAGTGATAGTGAGATATAGATATAGAATTCTTTCTCTTTTGTTCAAGGATGGGGGTGACATGCCAGCAGAGTCAACTTAGGTAGCTGTTGAATTTTTGACACACTGAGCCCTACAGATTTCCCATCACTGTCCTATATCAAGCACCCAGCTTTGGCATTGTAAACCTTATACTTGAATACTGTATCTGCAGAGGGCTTTTAAAAAAAAACAACTATGTGTGTACGCATGCACATACAGTTGGGCTTAACAGAAAAACTTCTGAGAGGCTGCTAACACCTAAAGCCTGAAGGTGACTTTGGGCCAGGCAACTTTAGGACTCTTATTTAACTTCACAGTTAAGAGAACATGAAGAGAATTAACTGAGTTATTTGCATAAATTGTAATAAATTCCAATGCAACTGTTAATTTCCTATTTTAAAAAGTAGTCAAATAGAGAAATAAGGTGGAAACTGCAAACATGATTAAGCAATATTGGTAGTTCTCAATTTACGATCACAACTAAATTTCTGTTGCTAAGCAAAGTGATTGTTAAGTAAATCTTATTCAGTTTTGTGACCTTTTTGCCACAGTTCTCATGCAAATCACTGCAGTTGCTAAGTGAATCATGCAGTTGTTAAGTAAATCCAGCTTCCCCCATTGACTTTGCTTCTGGAAGCCAGCTGAGAAGGTCACAAATGATGATCACATGACCCCAGGATGATGCAACCTAAGTACATGCCTGTTGCCAAGCGCCTGAAATTTAATTGTGTGACTGTGGGGATGTTGCAGCAGTTGTAAGTATGAGGGTCAGTTGTAAGTCACTTTTTTAATGCCATTGTATCTTTGGACCATCACTAAATGAATGCTGATAAGTTGACGACTACCTGTATTTGTGTATCCTTGTATATTCTACTATAAACATCCCAGTTGTACTTATATAGGTATTTACATTTATACTTAGGAATAAGTCGGAAACAGTAGTTTATATACCCCATGCTTGTCTGTATAAGACCAGGATATACAATCTTTTTTGAAATAGGAGCCATATTTAGCCTCTGAGTGACATGTCAGGAGCCAGTCTCCAAAGCATGAAAGGATGATACCAAGACAAAAGGGAATATGAATTAACTGTTCATATGATTTAACCATGCATATTTCATAAATTACCCTTTATGCTGCAGTAATACTTTCATAGCAACTTTGGGAACCCTTGACTGCACAACCTCTAAGTATGAGACCTTCTATATGTCAGTCTGCTATTCAGAATCCCATAGGAAATGAGTCCAGAAGGGAGAAGGGCCAAGACTATGGCCATAAGAGGGCTGAAGGAAAGAAGGAATATAATAACAAAATAGGACAATAAGTTTAGTTTATCAGGAATATTTGAATTGAATGTTTTGCAAATTTACAAAATGTATTTGGAAAATCAGTCTGAATGTATTTAGATGTTCCAAAAGTATTGGGCCAAACTGTTGAATTAAATTGATTCTATTTGGATTGTCTCAACTGTTTAAAATGCAAGTAAGCCTCCATAGAAAATACTTGAATTCTGATTTA
Organism: Ophiophagus hannah; assembly: GCA_000516915.1. Taxonomy (NCBI): domain Eukaryota; kingdom Metazoa; phylum Chordata; class Lepidosauria; order Squamata; family Elapidae; genus Ophiophagus; species Ophiophagus hannah. Next base: position 136,868 of record AZIM01000025.1, read on the forward strand.
TTTGAATTCAAATAAATAATTTGATTGGCATGATTTGTGAAATTGGTTTAAATGTTCAGATATTACACACCCTATTACTGATGCTTCTAGGATGCTAAAGAATAATGGTATTTGAAAAGAAGAGCTCATAATATCTTGTATTACCCAGAACTAGTTTTGGGACCAAAGCCTGCTACAAGTATGCCAGATTTCTCCACACTAAATGAGAATCTTGTTTTTTCTACTCAGTTGCTAAGCAGAGGATTTTCCCAGAGCAGGCAAAAATCAGGGAACTGTTTCCATGGGAAAGATCATCCCACGCAGGATCAAATAGAAAGTTGTCATGTTTAAATCTACACTACTGCAAAACGAAATAAAGACACCAACCAGAGCAAGATGGTCTCTATCTGTGTTTGACTCTGTATGTGAAAAGGTTGGTTTTAATAAGTTGCTGTTTATCTGGAAGTGTGAAATAAACAAATCTTCCTTTCTCACTGATCATTTCTGCCCAGCTACAAAATTTATTTTTTACTTCTTCAGAATAGAAAAATGGATATGAATTTATCCTGCTGCTTACTAATTAATATCCAGTGCAAGATAGTTTATTGTATTGCCCAGAGCAGAAAATTTGCTGGAATATAAATTTTAAAACATAATATTATCAAAATACAAGAAGAGGGCTTCAGAGAACAAACAAAGGTTTGTTCTTTCCTCCACATAAACGTGGACCCCTTTCAATTAGGCTTTCTGAGGGGGGTTATTTTTTAAAAAATGCAAGAAGGGAGAAGAAATATATCTAGTTTCATGGAAAGGAAAATGTGTATCCGTTATTCTTAAAATGCAGTTAACAAAGAAACGCTTAGGTATCTAAGCTCATTGCATGACTGTCGAATCTTTTTGAGCTACAATCTGACGAACGGAGAATTTGGGATGTCAGAAGCTCACAGTCTGCTCATCCACAGCCTACATTCCTATCTGCCCACGTTCCCCCCGCAGTAAGAGAACAATTTCTGCCATCTATAATGGCTGCCTGAGTCTGCAGCAGTGCCCCCCCTTTCCCCACCTCCCTCCGTGCGCGCAGGCTGAGATCCCTGCGCCATCTTGAATTCCCATTTCTCGACACACACAAACCCCCTTTTCCGGCGTCGGTTCTTCGTTCTTCTGCTCCTCTCTCGGGTCTCGGGCAGTACTTTGGCCCACCGTTGCGACTTGAATGTCTCCCAAAATTCTGCCAGGCTAGGGAAAATACCCGTGACTTAACAAAGACGTAATATGATTTATGTGTGTGTACGCGCCCGCCTGTGTGCGGAGAGTATAACAATATGTTTGTCAGAGAGCTACTGTTTTCATTTCGTTTCTTCTCTAGGGCTTCCCTTTCATAATCCAGCAAAACTTTCCCAAACGCGAGACATTTTAAATCACTCTTTCGGTTTTGATCTCAGAAATGCGGGGTAGCAAATAATAAAGCGAGCGCTATTGGCAAAGAAGCATATTCACAGCTGCTTGCTTTCAAGCCAATACTCCCCACGCAGGAGTCTATCCAAAGTCTTTTGTTTCGGTTTGTTTTAACTTGAATTGATCTCAAGAGATCGACATTTTACACGGAAAGTGTTCAAAAAATTGGTTTCATGAAAACAATATTTCTTCTTTTTTTTCCCCTCCCTCTTTTGGTTAATTTAGTATTTTTATCATCCAGATTCCAGAATGTTTCCACTTTTGAAAAGTTGGCTTTTGTCCTGTAAGCCTGGAGAAACAGAATTCAAAAGTCTGGACACCATTCTCTTACTAGTATTTCCATTCTTCTTTCCATTTTCATTTCCTGCCTTTTTTAGTGAATAGGAAATCCATAGGTATAAAGCAAAGTTAGCAAAAATAAAATATAAAGATTCCAAAAAAATTGGTGAAATTGCTGCTGTGTTGATGATAGTGGTGGTGACAATACATGTTCATTTTAAGAACATTTTTACAAATATTGCCTTTTTTCATTCTGCCTTTCTGATTTATGCTAGGTATACTAGGCATAATACAGAGACATCAAATTGTTCTGGTTCCAAGTATTTAAATTCTTCCCAAATCTGGAGTGTATATCTCTCTCTGTGTGTATCTGTATGTGTGATCTGCAACTATTCAATCTGCTTTTTAAAAATATTTCCCTTTAGCTGTTACAAATATTCTAAAATATCTCTGATGTATTGTAAACTTACAAAATTAACTGATAAAAATACAGTATCTTTTTATTAAAAAAATATACCAGAAAATAAAATTATATTACACTATAATTTTTAAAACACTCCTAAGAATAAAACCTCAATGAACTGACAGGATAGAAAGCTAAACTAGATTCTTTCTTTCAATGCCTATAAAACAAGAATACGGCATTTTAGAGACTATAAAGCCATTTATTTAGTCTATGAAAATAATGTACAATAAATAATTTGCATTTTATTATTAAAACACTTAAATAAATAAACTACTTCTAAAAGGTAAGGATTCTTCCTTTCTTCCTTCCTTCCTTCCTTCCTTCCTTTCTATCTGTCTATCTTTCTTTCTTTCTTAAACTAAGACATCTAAATGTCTTGTTTTGGTTCCTGAGAATTTCATTAGGACATTTTCTTCTTGTTCTGCATTTGTTAATATCTACTCTGTCAAAATGGGATGGGGGGGGCGGTTGAAATACGGGCATGGGAGAAGAAAGAACCTGATGTTTGAAATTTTTCAAACTCTAAAGGGCATAAGTTCTTGAGCTGAAAAACAAAACCTCCTTACACAATTATTTTGTATTTTTAACACCTAGACCATCTGCTTGACCTCAAATGCTCTATTATGCATTTGCAAAAGGGTGCAAAAAAGGAAAATCCTAATGTTATTGGAAATATAAATTCCCTTTGGAAAAAATGATCGAAATATTTAACGCGATCATTTCACTAAAGAGATACACCTTTCTCTCCAAGGAAATGTTCTCCCCCAAGGAGTACGGAGGGGGGAAAATAGGAGTTTCGTAGTTAAAAGGTTTGAAATGACTGCACTTAACTGGGGTTGTGTGCTGCATACAACTTTGTATTATTTATAGGGGTATATTACCCAAGGCAAATAATAAACTGGAGGTTCGAGGTTCGAGAGGTTATTGAAAATTGAAATGGGGCAAATCCAACGCACACAACGTGCTGGTAAAAAAGTCTAGGTCTTCTAGGGAGAAACTTATAGGGCTATCTGCGCAGCCCTGGAGGCTGGGTGAAAGCTCTCCTGCGGCCTGTGGGCAGGAATTCGCCGAGAAGGCGCTCGGGTCCAGCGGCAGCAAAGGGGACCTCTGACTTTCCGGGAACCCGTCGCCCGGCGAGGAGCCAGAGCAAGAGGACGAGCAAGAGGAGATAGTGCGACCGCCGGCGGTTCCGCCGAGCCCTGCCGCCGGGGNTAGTGCGACCGCCGGCGGTTCCGCCGAGCTCTGCCGCCGGAGCTCTGCCCTGGCTCAGCATCGGGTAAGGCGCTGGAGCGCTCCGAGTCTCTCTGCTGTGGCTGCCGGCTAGGTAGGGACAAGGCATCTTCCGCGCTCCTCTGCAGGAAGAGCTGCCGTTCTCGGCTCCCCCTGTTTCCTGACTGCTGCCTTGGTCCTCTTCGGCGGGATCTGCGCTGTGCTGCGTTTGCCTCTTGTGCTTCATCCGACGGTTCTGGAACCAGACCTTCACTTGCCTTTCTGTCAAGTCCAGCAAAGCCGCGATCTCCACCCGGCGTGGTCTGCAGAGGTATTTGTTAAAATGGAACTCCTTCTCCAACTCCAAGAGCTGCGTGTTGGTATAAGCCGTCCTCAGCCGTCGGGAAGCTTTTTCGCTGTGGTCTAAACACGTGTCTGGAGGAGGAAAACAGCAAAATTACACAAAGTAACAGAACCGGCTAAGCGAATGGTCCCATCTCTGTTTTTTTTTTCTTGGCGGGGATGCGGTGGACGAAGGGCTGCGGGATGGGAAAGGGCAGGGGAGAGAGACATTTTAAATGGTTTGGTAAGTTTTGTTGGGCACAAAGTCTTCTTCGACCCCCAGTGCCTGTGTACCCAGGGACATCCAAGGCAAAATGGTTTTGTCTTAATGCCAAATAGGTATACGGGCTGGGGTGGGGTGGGAGGGTTGCATTCTGGAAAAGCTTCCTCTATAGAGGAATTCACATTCAAGAGTGGATGTTCCTTCCCTGTGTCTTATCCTTTCCTTTGTACTTTGCCCCGCTATATATGTGTGTGAAAGGAGGATATTCATAACTAAGGGACCGAAAACGAACTCTAAATAAGCAAATAACACAAAGTATGAATAAGAAAAACAGAAAACAGAGAGAAAAAGGCAGCATATCTTGAAAGATTTATCTCCCTATTACCAACCTAAAAAATGAAAAGCCTTAGAAGCTGGCCTCTCCTATCCACTAGCCGATTGTGGTGCGGGGGGGGGGGTCTACCAGGTCCTTAAATTCATATCTCCTGCAAAACCTTGCCTTCCTCAAGGCATCATGATAGAGATGGGTTGATTAGGTTGGTTAGTAGATGAGGGACATTAGTTTCAACCTTGGAGCATAGGACTGGTTGCCTAAAGAAGGGTTCCTTCGGTGAACTGTAGAGGAGAAAGGGGGAAAAAAGACTTTGGGTTTTCCCTTCTGCCTTCTTTCTGTTCCTCGTTCCGCTACACTGGAAATAGAAGCAGAGCAGTTTATAGCCAATGCCACTCCCCATGCCTCCCAAAACATAGCAACCAAACTGCCTTCCATTCTCATCCCCGGAATCAACAGTCTAAACACCGTTACAGAGAAAGATAAAAACAAGAGAGCTAAAAACGATGTGAAATAGGGGAAATTGAAGTGGAGATTCTCAGTTCTGAAGACTGGCTGGGCAGGGGAAAAAGAAGAAGGAAGGAGGGAAGGGGGAAGGAAGGAGAGAAGGAGGGAAGGAAGGAAGGATTCATCCTAATCTTTCAGTAACTGAGATTAGAAATGGAGATGGATATTCCTTTGCCCCCTTTTCCAATACTTAGTGATTCTGAAATAGCAGATTTTTTTTTTGCCTCGTCCCTCCACCCGGCCAGCCACCCAAATGTTCACTCTCCCCACCCCCACCCCCACCCCTTTACAGACCTGCAGGAGAAGCCGGGA
>AZIM01000025.1:142310-161233 GCA_000516915.1 Ophiophagus hannah
GGGGAAGGAAAGCTGGATATTTCAGGCCCTTCCAATATTTTATATCCTTTTTAGTGTAAGTATTATTTGCAGTCTCCTCCCCCTTTTCTACCCACCTTTTTATTTTTATTTTTTAATATCTTATATTGCTGATAAAACAGGCGTATGGGGACCTTGCTCTATTAAACTGACGAGCAGGGATAAATTGCAGCCAATTCCTCATCACGTGACCTGGCTAGCCCAATAGCAGGGCCATCCTAGTTGAAAACAGAGGGTTGGGGTCCCCCCCCATCATAGCTAATAATAATTGCAACCATGACAATAATAACAGCAATAATACTCCCACTTGTCATGCTTGAAGATTTCTTATCCTGATTATAAAAGCTAAATCCAGAGGAAGATGCTCCTTAAGGTTTGACTGAGGAGGCAATAGTGGGCAAGAAGTTGATGAGCAGGTAGCGATGGTTACAGTTTGTCTTTTAAGTTTATCTGGCAAATGGCTCAGGTGATAGGCCCAATGAAGATGGGGAAAGGGGTGTTGAAAGAGAGGAGAGATATACAGAAGAAACATCCCATTATTCTAAAGTTTCTTCTCATTTAACAACCAGCCCTACTGAAACAATGAGAAACAAACTCATGTGAAACAGCTGGTTTGAATCTTACCTGAATTAAAAACATTCCAAACTGCCCAATTCAAATTTGTATGAAAGGACTTTGAAAAGTGTTTCTGATAATACATTCTAGAGCAGACGTTGGAATGTTTGAGGTGATGGGGAAAGATGGGACTTAGTAACCCAGGACCTTTTTAAAAAAGCTTCTTTAAAAGAATACAGGAAAGAATGACTCTCCATTCTCCCCACAGTTTATCAGTTTTCTCCCCTCAAATGAATATTTATGGGATCCTCAACTTAATTTTAAAAGCTTTTCTTCAAATATCAAAACTGGTTCTTAGGGATGTATCTAAGAATGTTTGTAGGCCTCCACCCCCATCTCCTTTTTAAAAGTTGCCCACAAACTGAGCAAGGAAAGAGCAGGGATTGAGGGGGAGAGGAAAGCGATCAATCTTTTCTCACCAAAGACTTCTGACAGGCAGCCGAGGCTTTGCTCACTTCTTAAAGAATTTGGATGTTTAGCAGAATTTCTGAAAGAAGATTTTTTTTTCCACAGATTTGGACTTGATTGGTAAAGGTACTAAATAAAATAGTTTGAAGGTTCATGGGTGGGAAATTGAGATGAGGTTAAGAAAGATAAACACCAAAGAGTATATGAGAATCTGAAATGTTGTTTACCATTAGTTTATTCAAGCTGCATTTTTCTCTAGCCTCAGAAACAATAGAAAATAGAGGTGGGAAAAATAGAGGGAAGAGGCAAAACTTAGAACATTGGTCAGTTCAAACATCCATGTGGGATGAAAATCTTAAATCTGAGAGAAACAAATACGTGAGGAAAATTTATTTCCAAAAGCCTATGTGGGCAGACTTCAGATGGGTTCTGAAAACTACAATAACAATAATGTAATTAACATTATTGGCAAAAGCAAAAATAATCCAGTATTTTGAAATGTGTTTGCACTGCTGTGGCTTGTAGAACTGTTAAATCTTAAGTATTTCAAATCTGTAGTCCAAATGTTATTTGGAAGCAGTAAAGTTCTTGCCCCAAATTATGGTATGTATTTTATTTTATATTGCTCATGATTCAATCCTGATTTTTTAAAAAAACCATCATATTTGAGAGTAAACATTCCATTGAAATGGATGCCATTTCAACAGAGCAATGGATCTAAGTAGCAATGTTATTCTTTACATTTTCCAAAATGACAGCCACCTTTGTAAAATTACTTTATTTTGGATTATTATTTAATTTGAATAACCTCTAACCTTTGATTCTGTTACAACCTCCAAATTGGAAAGGGATGCAATGTAAAAGAAAAGCAATGAAAGAAAATGAGTGTTTCTATTTGTATTAGACTGCTAAAATATTAAGGTGGGGTGAAAAAATAAAAAGAAACAAATCAGTGTATTTGTAAGTTTCCTTTCAGTGCTTGAGTTTAGTCTGCAGAGAAGTTGCCAATAGAATTTCATCTTTAATTCCCTTTCATGCTATGAATGAACACCTCCTTTCCATATAAAGTCCATTTAGCTGATCATATCTGATCTAGCTGCATTTGCATTGCCGATATTAGCGCCATTCATTGTTTTCAACTAAAAACCACTGACTTTGTTGGTTTGTCTGGTTCATCTAGACTACAATGATGATGAATAATATTTTGTAATAATACAGATGCAAGATTATATGATGTTTTAGACACAGATTAGAGAGATGGCTGGATCTAATATAACTAACTTGTCATAAACTCTGTCCCAACCCTGAGATCATCATGAGAAGTCTTGCTCCAGGTATCCTCACATGCTGAAGCCTTGGTGGAAATCCCTTCCAGTTTTGGAATATTTTGCCCATTAAGATCCATCTGATTCTACTTGGCTATTTTTCATAGCCTTTTAATTTCTGTTCTGTTGCTTTCAATAGTTGTATTCTGGTTCTTTTAAATCTTTGCTGTTTTTATAAACTATTCTAAAGGATTGGTATATGTATGAATTAGAGTTTTCTTTAAACTGCATGTTGCCCTAAGAGCTATAACTTTAGGATTGCTAGAAAGTTTTAGAAATAAATATCTAAATAAATATTTCACTCTGGAAAAAGTTAATTTTATGAATGACAGAAAATTTTAATTTGTAAATCAGTGCATATCTTTAAAATATAAATATTGAAAAATAGAATTGATGAAAGTCAAATGATTAGTGGTATAAAATCCTGAATGCTAAGAAGAAATGTAAATTTGTACAATTTTTCTGAACGCATTTTTGTTTTTACAACACTTGCCATTGTTTTTAATATAGAAAAAGAGAAGATCTTAAAAATTGTAGCTTTCAATATCTGTTTACACAGGATTCTGATGTTAGCTTATTCAACTAAATATAGAGAAAATTTGTTGGAAAGAATATCCCAGGAATGCAGGGGAGAGAATTTTTTGAACTGGTGAAGGTATGGCTGAAAGGTGAGTTTTCTTGGGCATTGTCAAAAGTTAGAATTTTCTGGCCAATTAACCTTCATTTAACCTGAATTTTTTTTAAGTAGGCTGAAATAACAGCCTTTTAACTTGATAGGAATTAGTTCTGAATATAGGATTGTACAGTTGCTAAAAGAGCAATATGCAAGTATTAAAAATAGTAAAGTTTCCCTGTTTGACACATTTAGTTTAATACGTCTGAGAATATGAGGCACTCCCACATAAAATAATAGTGATTTTAAATTTATAATCTGATTCTAAATTGTTGATTTTGAAAGCCAAGTTTTTGAGCATAATGGAACTTTCTCTTTATTTGTATGTAATGGTGGCAGTCCTAATATAAGATAAAGAATGCACTATTACTCCCTAAGATTTATTTCTTTTAGTAGCCTGCCAGGAAGTAGGTCTTTTTGCTAGAATAATTTATTTGAGGAAATCCTTTCACAAAGGTCTGAATAACACAGGGGCCAATATTTTAGTTCGGTTAAATCATCCATAAAATCACAGACAGGGAAATGATAGTGGGGGAGGGGGAGATACTGCATTCTTGACTATTGTTGCTTGATCAGATCCCAATCAAACTTTCCACGCTCTTATGCTTTTAAATTACAGCACCACAGAATATTAAATTACTTCTTGGATGGATGAGCATAACCCAGCTACAACCATGAATGCAAGAAAGGGTGCTTCGGGTGCTTTTAAAAAAATGTTATTTATGATTGCATGAAAGCTTTAATTATCAGTGGAACTTAATATATCAACAAAACAAAATCAAATATTTTTTTAAGTCCCTCTGGCCTGGAATTCATGCTTGTTTGTAGAAGCAATCTATATTTCTCCTCCTTACATTTGTTAAGGATAGAGCCACAGACCAACAATAGATGCAAAGATAAGTCTTTAAAGCAGTGAGAATAGTGTTGCCATCTAGAATAGTCATTCTGCTGAAGACAATGGAACTGTTTTGGAGCTCAGTTGACAGCAAATTGAAATCACATTTATACTGTACTAAAATAAACAATCTGCTGTAATATAAAGCAATTTGCAGCAGCCTTTCTAAGAAGCTATATACTAGGAAGAATTATGCGAAGCCAGTCCTGTCAACTCCAGTAAGAAGTTAATGAAGTGCAGGAAGAAAGTTCTACAAACCTGGCCTATGGTCTCTCTCTATATTTTATATATAGATAATATATACTGTATATATATTATCTCACACAATACCAGAAATATCTGCAGAATAAGAGTGTTTCAATATCCGCAGAGTAAGAGTGTTTAATATATTTGCATATGAGGTAGTTCACATAACATGTACATGGACAATGTGACAAGGCCTTTTTTAATATGGACAAATATTTACTTATGGCCAACACACTATAGCAAGTACTCTATCTCTGTGTCAATGTGACTGGTATGATTCATGTGCACTATAGTCCAACAAATCAGATTGGAGAATGCTGTGGCTAACGAATGCTTTGGTTCCTTCCCATAAAACTTTTAGAAGCAAGTGATGCTATTGCAGAAAGGACCACAACCTGAATTCAGCTAAGATGGTTCCACCCTATATGCTTTATTTCTATGGCATAGGGGAAGTACAAATAGTAGCAGGTCCATAAAACAGTAGTATTGGGCCTATAACCATGTCTTCATAAAATCAGAGAACATACAATTCATTTACAGTTCGTACTGAGATTGTACAGTCTCAAGTCTGAAGTTGGATAAATGCCTTTCTCTAAAACTGGTATTAATCAATTACATCAGAGCAAAAAAATTGCTGTTGCATCTGATTAGTTGACCATCTTTTATTCTATAATGGCCAAGCAGATGCTCCCATTCCTCACAAACAGGACATAAAGCCCGAAGTCTTCTTCTACTGTTTTCCAGCATTTGATTTACAAAGATATGTTTCCTACTGTACAGAATTATTACAGACAGTGATGAGCTTAATAGGATGGCAACAAAACAATGGCATATGATCATTACAGGAAAAATATAGTATCAGCTCACTAAAACCTATACCAGAATAGCTGTCCTCAATCAACATACCCAAAATCACTACTGAATTCACTTTTTCTAGTTTCATGCAGGACATTGAATTTTAGACTAACCCAAAAGATTGGGTTCTCAAAACTGCTCATACATAAACATATCCTAACCAAGGTTAGCATATTGTCAATTGATTTGGTTGTGCCTTCCTAACTCAGTCAGTGAATATGCAATATTCCAGTTAGACTTTTGGGACCAAAAGGCATTTTGTTCTGCTGGAGAATATTCCTCTATGTGGGGCCACATTCCATTGCATCAAGGATGGAGTTGAATCAAGAAGTGGGTGGAGTCTTCTCACAGCTTCTGACTCACTCCTTTCATTTTCCTCCTTGGACAATAGGCTTGCCAAGGAAGGGACAGATCCCTTTTGCCCAAGGTCTCAATTGCTTGCTTGGAAAAAGGTTTTTGAAATTAAATTTCAAGGTTAGAACATTCATAGAAGTACTATTTGATTCTTTATACCATCCAACAAACAGTGGGATGCGCCACAGAAAGTCCACTTCAGTTCCCAACTGCCCTTTCTAACAGGAACATTAACTGGCATTATGTTTTCACTTTAGGAAATATACTGTAAGTGCAGAGGTCTATCAAGAATCACACAAATAGCTCTGAACAGGGAGAGTCATAGACGTTGCACAAATGAAATCCCCACATTGACTATGCTGAATTTAAAAAAAATACTTCCAGTCATAAACTCCACACACAAAAAATTATTTCCACTTGCCAAATCCAGTAAAGAAAACGATTCAGAATGAAATGTTCAGCTTCTTCTCTCCCACAAGAGATTTCATAAGTGCAAGGCAAAAAGCTTGACTTCAGTCACAGAGGATAATGTTTTCTATGATTTAAAAAATATGCTATAGAAGAAAAGCAGTGATGGCAACAATCTACAAACTTCCTAGCTGATACTAGAGTTTTAGAATCTCTGGGCTTAAGTTTTGGAGGATTCTCTTATTGATTTTAGCATGTGATAAACTAGCTTTGCAGTGTTTGGGGATCCTCGCAGATCATGCAGGTGAGGTGACCTTCTGCCCCCATATTCTGCTTTGAAGGCTCCATTGCCACACCCCTTCCTAGAAAGGTGGAGTTAACAAAGCATCTTCTTAATAATAATAGCTCTTTTCTTTAGTAACATTTTTTCCAATCTGAATCATTCTTCTGCCATAAAAACATGACATTCTAATTTGACAGGACATTTACATTAGGCTCCAGTCTCATAAGAGTTTTGTAAAGAGTAAATTCTCATCCTGACTGGGAGCTTAAAAGGCAGATTAAGCCAAGATTAATTCTTATCTGTCTCTATTTTAAGCGCCTTCCCTCCCTCCCTCCCCCTAACTTTCAATGCTCCAAACAGCATCTGCTTTCAACTCTTTTCTTGCTTTACTTTGTGATTTAATTTCACCATAAGTTCTCCCCCACTCACTCTTAATTTCAGCAAGAAAGCCCGTGTGCCTTTTGTTATGATTAATCATTTTCCTTTGTTTTCATTTTAGGCCCAATGGCTGTTTAGTCTGGACAGCACATGATCACCCTTCTTTGTATGTGCAGAAGATGAAGGGTAATTTTAATTGGCGTGAGACTACTTAGAACAAGATTTTTCAAGTGGATGTGGGGAGACTGGGGTCATTGTGGGGGGAGGGAAATAACTCCCCAATGATTAACTTTTAAAATTATTGTAATCAGATGGAGAAAGTCCTGTTATTTTATAAGCTCTAAAATAAAACAGTGACTGTCATAACCAAAAGAATAAACAGAATCAAAGAAGGTGGGATAAGACAGATAAATGCCTTTCTCATTAATGGCTGAAAAATGTAGAAATCTTTTTTTTTAAGTGAACATCTTCATTCTACTTGATACCTTCTTTTTCTTCCTGTTTTCAAATCTGACAAATGGGACAAGAATAAATTAAGAACAGAAAGTTTATTCAAGAATTGTTCAACAGACAACCCTTTCAGCAAAGAAATAAACTTATCTACTGTAAAGAACAAAGGAAGATGCTTCAAAAAAGAGAAAGAAGTGGTAGTGAAGGAAGAGGAGAATTAGATGGGTTGGGGATTAGCTAGTTCTTCTAACTGAGGACTATACAATTACAGCCTGATTTCATGCCTCCAGTAGAACTAAACACATTATTTTAAGTACGAAGGTAACTACTGGCCTTTTCCCTAAATTACAATAACTAAAAAAGAATAGGGAGAAGAAGAAGAATGGAAAATAAAATTTGGTTGTACAATGACAAAAAAAAAGACACCATTGTCCTTTATAACAAGTCAATACTAAAAAAAAGTACATTTTCCTTATAAATACATAAATGTTGGGGATAAATAATGCAACAAAAGAAAAAATAGTTTAAAACTGGCTATAACCAATAAATATAATATAATATAATATATATTTATATATTTATATATATGAATGTTTACTGGAACATGGCACACCTCCATTGAAAATAGTATTCCAATGTGTGTCCTTCAAATGTTGGTATATATAGCCATTAAAATGTAAACTCTAAGTGCAAGAAAGAATGTCAGGCCAAAGAAGAGGCACCAGTAAAGGAATCCTCTCCCCAAAGGATCTTTTACTTTGCTTCCATTTGGAGGACATAACAGTTTCTGATCAAATATACCCTGTTTTCACGTTCAAGAGAAGTTATGCAGACAAATGCAAAGACATATTATATGTAAGAGAGGCCCCCAGTCCTTAACCAACCTTAAAACCAAAATCATAAAGAAAGGTAGGTAATCATGGGAAGAACAAAGGGGAGGTCTCTATTTTTCTCCTTCCAGATGTTAGATTTTTATTTGTATAAACAATCTCAATTTTGCTGTTAAATTTACTTGGTAAAGAAACCACTGCCCAATTCTGAAAAACAAAACTTCTGATAGAATTAAAAAAGAGAGAGGGGAATATAGCCGTGAATAATTTGTAAGGATTGGGTTGGTGTAACTGGACAAAACACCCTTATATGGATGAAGATACACTGATAATGGAAAAAAGACAGTTTTCCATTCAATACCTTAGATTTATCTTTCTTCTTTGTAAAATAAACCTTTAAGAATTGTGATAGATTAGTATTTAGTTAAGGGAGAAAGACATAGATATAAGAAATATTGAGGTGCATTTAAGATCTACACCAGATCTTTTTGTGCATGTTATATGAACTTTTTAAAAAATGTAACAGAAATTGTCTATTTCAATTGATTTCAGAAGAATCAGGACATTTTTATACATTCAAAACATTTGTGTCGAAACCTCAGGACAGATATACATGTGAAATTCAGATATATATCTGAAACAGATTCTTAAAAAAGAATTTCAAAAGGGGATGAAATTCCTTTCCCCCTTATAAAAATGAGTTTGACTGAATCCTTCTGTGTGTATATGTGTGTAAGTGTATGTTCCTGTATGGTTGATTGTCTCCAAACACCTATATACCTTTCTATAATTGTAAACAAAATATTTGCATACTTTTAAGAAAAGAAAATACTTGAAAGGAACAGATGTAAATTCTACAGCTAGACAACTTTCAGCTGAGAATTCTCTTGTACAAACTGCATTGAAATAAATGGTATGTAAAGTTTTTGGGAGGGGGGAGGATTGTGTCAGTGATTTCAGCAAGTCTTTTTCATGGGGCAGTCTTACATACATTCAAACCCTTTCTATCAAATTGGAGTCTTAATAAATCTATCAATAATCAATCTATATTTAAGGAACCTATTATGTATAAATAAGCTGCTATTTTATGATCGGTATAGGACATATACACATGACTGGAAAGTTTGCTCCTAATCTCATTAAGAATCCTTACTGCCTTCATGATTGGGAATGCAATTTGTGAACAGATAGAATGGCGACTTCTTTTCCTATTGAAGTTATTTCAATTCCAATGTAATAGAGTTTTACTTAGAAGTAATTAAGATTTTAATAGTTATGAAAAGAGAGTGATATAACAGTGGTATGCATCTGTTGGTGTCTAGATGATCCAGATTGCATCTCCCACAACCCTTTTCTACTTATTAGCTTACTAGGGCTAATAAATAAATAAATTTGCACCTAGGATGGCTGATGGGAGTTTAAATCCAAAAATGTAAAAGGACTGAAATGAATTTCCTATATAGTGAGCTGAGGCAGTTCTTCTTTTCTTTAGATTGAAATAATGTTCTATCCTGCCTGTGAAAAGTCTGTATCCCATGAAAATGTGCTGCTCCATTCAAGATGTTATCATGACTAGTTAAAAACATGGTTCCCACAAGTGTATTCATAAAACCAACAAGAGTTGTGGGTCCAAGAAAGTTTAAGTTTACTCTCACCCCTCCCCCTATGCTCCCTCTGCCTAAACTGGACTAGAACATAAAAGATAGTGTGTGTTTAAGATGCATTTCTCAAAGTAATTTCTCACACTGAAGAAAAAGGAATAGATTATGGACTTTTTTGCACTTTGGGATTGCATTAGTCTGGCCATTCCTAGCCTAGATTTGCAACAGGTCTTTTAGAGCTCAACCAGGGCTGGTCCCTAGGATTTGTTCATTTTAATCTAAGGACTGTTATCTCGTCCATATGAACAGCACTTAGTCTGTCTGGTGCTTTCATCTTTCTTTGAGAGAGGAATATACAGGAATACTGCTACTCCAGAGAGTATGGCTTAGCCAGAAGCCTCCTAACTCTGTATCACTCTAGGGTTAAATCTGGCAGGAATGGCAAGACACAGCATGCATAAACTGTGCTCCTGAAACAATAGGTTTGACTTTCATAAAGGGTTTCAACACAAATGTTTGTTTGTCCATTTCTTTTTGCATAACCAGTTTGTCCCCTGACTGACCAATCCCACATCCACCTCCTTTTTCTATTAACTCCCCACCGAGTCTGCCCTGTTCTTCATCACAGATGGGTCAGTTTGGGTGCCTCTTGGATTCTACCCTGAGTAGAAGCATGGTGAGAAGAAAGGTCTGTATAGGTTGGGTGAGCCTCACAAGGCCCATGGTGCTGGTTGGAGGCCATCTGGGGCCCCCCATTGTATTCCATGCTGTGGGGCTGGTGATGTTGAAGGGGGTTCAGCCCATAAAGTGATGAAGCAGAGTTGGGCATAGAATCCACATAATTGCCACCCACATAGACTGGGCTGCCTTGCATATTGGGGGGGCCGTAGCTGCCACTCCCATTACCCTGTAAGACATGAGGATCATATTCGGGTGCCGTGTTGGCATACTTCTGTTGGCTGGGGCATCCTTTGATGGGGTTTTGGTAGGCAGTGGGCATGGCATAGGCATTCTGGTGTGGTTTGTTGAAAGAGGGCGGAGATGGAGCTTCATAGTTTGAAGTCATGGGGTGTAGGGTATTCAGGAAGCCTGCAGAAGACTGTAGGGCTTGGGGCGGACTCCCTGTGGGAGAAGGTCCCCCAGAGGATGACCCAAGGCCTTTTGACTTCTGATCCTTTTTGTATTTCATCCTCCGATTCTGGAACCAGATCTTGATCTGCCGCTCACTGAGGTTTAACAGGTTAGCCATCTCCACTCGGCGTGGTCTGCAAAGGTAGCGGTTGAAATGGAATTCCTTCTCCAGCTCAACCAGCTGGGCACTGGTGTAAGCTGTGCGGGCCCTCTTGGAGGCTGAGGAGCCTGGAGGGCTTTTCTCCCCGCTGCAGCTTTCTGGAAAGAAGGTCGGGAAATGAAATCAAAGATAATTACTTACATGCAGAAAATTGAATGCACAGGCTTCTTAATAAATCCTCCTATGGGCGAGAAGGCTACACTCTCCCCCCAGTCCCCACTCCATAATCATGTCATTTATTAAGAGTTCTGTTCTCCAAAGCTGCCCCACGCTTTATGAAAATTTGATCATGTCATGCAGAAAAGAAATCCAGGGCAATTTATTTGGGAGTCGATTATTTTGAAGCAGACCCTTTCAGAGGAAATTATGTGGGCGAGGTTAGCAAGGCAAAATGAAGCATCTAGGTATATAAACCTGCCCTGCATGTAGCTCGCCTGGTCTGCTAGTCTGAATTAGTGGGTGCCTGCCTGCTTTGAGAAATGTAACTCAGACGTCTGCTGCCAGACGTAGGGTATACACACACACAAATACACACACACACACACACACACACACACTGCACTTTTGAAAGGCACAAACCCATTGCAAGTCCCCACTTATTCCAAGGGAGGGTTGCATAGGAGAACTTCTTATGGGATTGTGTCCAGAAATTTTTATAATCAAAAGTGTAAAAAGATGGAAAGGGAAGCAAGCTTTCTGTACAAATCCAAATTTTGATATTTACCTTGTGCTTTAAAGTAAATGAGAATTGTGTTTGTTTTTTAAGGAACTGGGAATTGCTCCCCGACCCTCCAATCCTGACTTGCAAGAAAGATTGGCTGTGAAGCAAAAAGACTCAGGCCCAGGGTACACATACAAAAGAATATGTTAACAGAGATTTAAGGCAATGCAGCAGGACTAATGATTTAAAACTGC
The DNA here is from genome assembly GCA_000516915.1 of Ophiophagus hannah. NCBI lineage: Eukaryota > Metazoa > Chordata > Lepidosauria > Squamata > Elapidae > Ophiophagus > Ophiophagus hannah. Next base: position 153,856 of record AZIM01000025.1, read on the forward strand.
AATTGGGGGAGCCATTAATAATAAATAGCTCCCCCCTCCCGTTGTAGAAATCCTTTTTTTTTCACATCACAGAAGCAAGTGTAATATGGAAACTATTTTTTTTCAAATGATTTCTATACACAACCTGAAATGGAAAAAATTCCCATTTTATTGCTCAAGAATTCACCACCCCTTCAACCATACACCTCTTCTCTGCCTTATTTGCAAGTGTTTTGCATTGTAAGAAACTTCATTATCATCATAATTTTATCCATTGTCTATCCACTGCAGAATGAAGCAAGAAACCTATACCCCAAAATATGTGTATACATGAATATATACAGAGATAAATGGTACCTGGGGGAATTGCAGATAATTTGAAGCCATAGTTAATATCTGTTGAATAAATTTGTAACTTTCCCTTCTCTGTTGTGAAGTACGGTAAAATCCCTGTGTTCTTGCAGTGAGAAGAGAGGTAAAGAAAGTGTAAGAGTTTTAAGAAAATGTTTTTACATGGGACAAAAGCAGAATTTGAGGGTAAGGTTAATGCAGATTTGGTGAACATTGGTGAGAGTTCATATACCCTTCAGGGCAAGTGGTTTATGAAGCTGCCTTTACAAAGTTATTGCCTTAAAACTTTCAGTAAAGGAGGAAAGCTTTTGCATTTAGTTCTGAATTATAGGCATTATGTGTGAAACTGGATCTAATTCATACAGTTGTTCTTTTAGGGTATGATTCCATCAATATTTAGTCAATGCAACATTTGCAAATTTTTATTCAAGAATTTAAAGATTATGCAAGAGGAATTACTATATGAAAATCAGGATATAATCTGTCCCAGAAGTTCCCAAATCTTTTGTTCTCACTGGTATATTTGGAATTTTAGAATATGCTGTGGGGTGCTCTCTTAGAATGACTGCTTTGGATTTATTCTTTTCCCAAATGACTGCCATTGGGGAAAACAACACAGATTTATCAGAATGTTACCTACCCCTCCATCCACTGTGGCTGTTCCCCTGTAGGGTGCTCACTACTTAACATTGTTTGCTGTTGTCCTTACTCTGGGCTAGTGGACATGCATCCAGAAATAGTACTGGGCTGCAGCCACCTATCATTTTTATTTTCTTTAAAAATATATAAATCAACCTAATGGAGTCCATTGGGGCCCAAAGGCATTAGAGTTAATAAAGGTGACGCTGGAGGATGGTGCTTTGCTCATGCAGCATGCCAATTTCCAATTCATTTTTAATTGAAAGGTTTTTTAAACGTAAAAAGTCTATCAGATGTGATGTCTCCAGGCACATAGATGCCACACTGGGATTCCAGCTATTGCCTTTTAGTAGGACAATATTAACATGCTCAAACATATTAATCCGGTTGCTCTCTTAATTCAAGCATGACTTAGCTCTATACCTTTTGTGCAATAACACATTCATGCAAATTATTCATCCAAATTAAACTGTGTCATAGTACACAACTTTGAATAGGGCTGCTGATTCAAAATCACTTAGTATAGCAAATTGGCTACAAGAAGTTTAATTGTCAAATAAAATTATTTATATTAGGAAAGGAACATCATTGACTTCAAAAGAACGTATATCTAAAAAAGAATTGTAACCTAAGTATATTTAGAATTGAGCTCTAATAACATTATTCTCACTTGCTTCCATTTGATTTTAAGATCTTGACACCAATGTGCTTAGAAATGAATCTGGAGCCATTGACATTTGTGGCTATTATAAACTTTGTCCTCTATAAAACCTGTTATTCCTAATAATTTTATAGTTCAAATATCAAGCAAAAAACCCCAAACAAATCTCTTTTCCTACCAGGCAAGATTTGGACTAAATGACTACATTATTCATGGACAAAATACATTTTATATGATATTAGAAGGTGGAGATTGGGAAACAGTAGCCTTCATGCCTGCAACAAATTAGACAATCTCTGCTGGATATTAGTGAGCATCCATGCTAAACCAATGGCATATAAAATGGAGTATAACACACATCTCAGGACTTTGATGGAAATACATTTTGTCAGGTGTAAAAAACAGACATTGTAACTGGAGACCATAACTCAGCTCTGCCCAGACTGTCTGGTTTGAAGAAGACACGTTCTACATCCAGCAGACTGAAGAAAGAGATGACAGGGCCCTATGGTGGAAGGGTGGATAGAAGCTCTTTGGAGAGTCATCAAAACCAGCAAGACCCTCTGTCATGAGACAAAGACAACTGCAAGCTTTTGGATTCAATTGTGTTTTACCTTCAGAGAAGAGGTTTATGTTCTTCCTTTTTTATTTTTAATTAGGAGCATTACAGAAAGACCATCTCACATGTAGAAACCTACACTGCGTCCAACAGCTGGGACTAATGGAAGTTAACTTTCTGACCATCAAAAAGGGAAGTGTTTTGAGTCCCAATTTTACTAGCAGCAGAACTTCTGCATACAGTAGCTGTAGGTCTGAAAGACAGAGCATTACTTCAATATAAGTAGATGATACTAATCATCATGTGTAATTAGCATCCAAATCCATATCCTTTGAAGGAATGGAGGTAGGAAGGAGGTTGAATTTATTAATACATAGAACTGAAGCGAGGAACCTGCCATCTTTAGCCCTTCATGCACAATTCAAAAAATCACTCCTACTGTATCCATACCTTGTTCTATTTCCATTCTGGCACTCTCAGTTCTGTCTCTGGGACAGATTCCTGTCTTTGTTGCAATCCATTTCTCACCTCAATAACCAGTTTTCCCCTCAAGATCTAATTTCCAGGCAGATCCTTTTCCTCATCTATCTTAATTACTACTTTCTTCTAATCCAGATATGTAGAATAGGGCCACCACCATCACCCTGAGCTAGCATGACTCTGCTGGTGTGGATTGTAGTTCCACCCAGGTTGCTTGCCCCAATGATGTTCTTCCAGGGCCAAGCAGGTTGCCTCCCCAGCCTAAACCTTTCAGATGGGATGGGGATGGCTGGAGAACATAGCACTACACACACAGTGCCCAACAATGCCCTTCTTAAACAGGCAAATATCACATTGGCTTGCACTCCTTCACCACTTCTCTTTCTTGTACCCCTTCACCAGCTATCTATAACTAAACTGGGCTTGCTTGTGTATGTGCCAGGGAGGGAGTAATGGGCACTGTGGGTGCATGGGAAGTGTGGGGCTATTTCCAAAAGCAGAAGATACCTGCGCAGGGGGAGCTGTTTTTCTGCTTGGCGTTTTGCCTCGACTCTTTCATCCAGGGGAAAATCTGCTTGGTGAGGGCGGCGTTACTAGAGGCCAGGCTGGATTTGCTCGGGACACTTTTGACCGCCCCCGATTGGCTATGGTTATTGCTGCNGCCGGTGCTGTTGGATGTGGTGCTGCCGCTCCCGCTGGTGGCGGTGATGGGGTTGGTGGGTGGTGAGACGGGCGGGGGCGGGTGGTGCTCCTGAGGCAAGCTGGGGCGCAGGCAGCTCCCGTTCAGGTCCTTCGTCTTGGCAAGCGGGGCCGCGTTGCCCAGAGACTGGAGGGTGCAGGCGGGACGCTGGTAATCGCTCTCCACATGAGCCGCGGGCTGGAAAGGCTGCGGAGAAGGGCCCTCGTAACCAAAGCCGTTGGCCCCCGGATAGGAATAAGCCCCAAAGAGCGGGGAGGTGTCGTAGTAGCTGGTCTTCTGCATGGCTGGGGTTCCCCGAGGCGCTTGCTCGCTGTTACCAGGCTCCGGTTGGCCCTCTCATGGAAGGACATTGGCACCCCCCGGGTCACGTGACAAGGGGCCTTCCCTTCCCCCGGTGTCTTTTGGAAGATGACCTGAAAGGTTAGAAGGCACACACAATGATACGGCTCGGCCTCTGAATCCATCTTAGCGGCTGAAAAGCGCGTGACATGAATAGCTGGCCGGCTACGGAGGAGGGCGGGGAGCAGGGAGCAGATGCCTCCGCCGACAGCTTTTTGCCGGGTGATCTGAGATGCATCTCGCCTCTCTCCATTGGGCTAAGATTTCTAGATATATACATATAATCCACATTCACACACACACACACACACACACACACACACGCAGGGGTGGGGGGCTTCGTACAGGAGAACCGTTCACCAAATCGATTTCTCAGTGGCGTTTCCCTCTTCTGTTGTTCTAAAGTTCAGTTGTTTCTGTTGGTGTGCTTATTTTTTTAACAACACCACTACCTATATATGTAGTTCCTGTAGACCGAAAAAGAAATCGCTGTCGCAGGATTTATTTTAGGTCATTCAACTCAATTCTCCAAAATCTCTGCAGTGGGTATAGTCCAGTTACCTCTCTACACACCAGCCTTTTCACATACACTTGCTTATTTGCTCCAGTGCAAGGCCCAGGTATTTTATTTCCACGTGCCAAAGAAATGAATGGATCTGTCTCGCTACCGCTTCTTTAGGGACTGAATGAAGGCGAAGAAAACAGGGAGGGGGCTTGCAAGTGAAAATTCCGGAAATCTGTGGAATTTGCTTACAGATAAACTATGAAGTGGAAAGTCACTTGGCAAATCTATTTGGAATTAATTTCAGTAGCATTTGCATATTTTAACAATGCTCAGGCACCCGCATGGAACTACCAAATGTTTCCCACCTACAAAATTAAAATATAATATTTTTCCAATTCAGGATTGAGGTGTTTTGCAAAATCAAACCTAAGTATGAATTGGATAAAACTATATTTAACCTTTAAATGCTTCTGAGATTCAACATTTAACATATTGAAAATATTTTTAACACTTCTGAAATATTTCCAGATTCAATTTACTTAACCTGCTGCTTTCAAAAGAGGAATGAGCTCAAGTTGTTTGATGTTGATTCTTTTGAAGCTGTTTTTGCAACTCTGGCTGTTTGAAATTAGCTGTGGAAACTCCTCTTCCTTGAGCCGTTAAATTTTTGTCTTGTTGCTGCTCAAGGTGTGAGCTGCCCTCTCTCTTTCTTAAAGCCCAGCTACAGCCCATTTCGCAACTGCTCTTTGAACAAAACAAATCCCGTTTTTCTCACAATGCCATTTGGTTCCCTGTTTTTGTTTCCCTTTTACTTTTATGTTGGTATTTTATTTTATTTAAGATCAGAGGTGTTATGCTTCTCAAAGAAAGGGGACTCCTTTCACTACTAGGAAAATTAATTTTATAAATATAATAAAAGCTATAATGCATTTAATAGAGCAAAACATGGATCTATGGAAAGGAATTCTCTTTATTTCTCTTCAGCCCTTCTGTGCTTCATATTTCAATCCAGATAGCTTCGTTCTGTTTTTCTTCCTTTCGGGGCATAAACAATAGTATTGAAAGGCACCACTCAGTTCTTCCCCATTGTCGGGAAATAGCAAATAGACCAGCTTTCCCTACACTGATTCAATTCAAAATCTAAGGTATACCTCACCTCTTCCTCTTCGTTCTCTGCCCTGGCCTCGAAGCTGTAGCTATTGCTCTCTAGAGGCAGGCATCTAAAAATCTTCCTTGGCCAGGTGTTCCTGGAAAGAATTAGGGCAGCTGCCCTGCCTTTATTCAGCATCCAGGAAATATTTCTTAGCAAACATGACAATCTAGCGTTGGTTTGAAGAAGAAGGTGGGGGGGGGAGAATTGTGTGATGAAAGCAGAAGGTTGTGTATCCTGACTCAGCCATTATTATCATCTTCTCTCCAGGCCCTCCCAGTTTGTTTTGGATCTTCTGGAAGCGCTGGGAGGCCTAGGAGAAATAGGCACCAAGGGTTTTTGCTCCTTAGCTTTTGTTGGCTTAAATTAAGCTGCATCTTTAAAATATTAATCTCCTTTCTTACCCAAAAAAGGAATCCAAAGTGATCAATGCACTCAGTAGCTAACATTTGGATCCCTTTTTGTACCCCATCTTTCAACACTTTCTAAATGTCGGTCATTTATCTTAGTCTAAGACGGGTGGAATCGTAAATGATTTACTCCAAGGAATTGTTGTGGTAGTTAAACACATGCATACACATACATACAGAGAGGAATATCCATTGGAATAATGAATGAGAAATCAGATCGTGCCTTTGCAATTAGTTGTTGAAATGTCAACCCTCAAGTTGTTTCTTACCCGCTTGGAAGTTTCATTTTTATTCCCAAGGATATTTCAAAACAAATGCTTCTTTTCTTAAGGTCTTTTATAAACTATATTTAAAGAAACAAAAACAAGCTGAAGAGTCCAAAAGCTTGTGATAAAATTGAAGGAAGGCTGTAAGTGGAAAAATCCATAACCTTTTTCCCTTTAACCTCCATAATGGGTGGAAAAAATCATAATTATATTGCTGTGCTGGAATAAAATTAATCAGCTTTTTAAAATTGAAAGCTTGGTTTCCCAAAGCAGATGGTAATGATAAGTACAGAACAACATAACAATTCAAAGTAAAAGACTACTGTATTCATTAGACTCTAGATTAGAAAAAAAAGAGAGGGAGGGAGGGAGGAAAGGAAAGNAAGGAAAGGAAAGGAAAGGAAAGGAGGCGGGAAGGAAAGAAGGAGAAGGAGGGAAGGAGACAGAAAGAAAGAAACAATTTTAGTTAAAAGGGGAAGGATAAAGAGAAGGAAAATAAAGGAGTCGGAATATCAAAAAGAGAGCAAAAGGGGGGGGTAGAAGAAAAGGGGAGGGAAGGGAAGGAGGGGGAAGAAGAAGGAGAAGAGAGCGTGCGAGCGAGCGAGAGTCGCTGCGTGGAAGGAAGCTTAGAGCTTGTGAACTCTTCATGAACCGCGATGCGAGTCATACAGCTATAAATCATGGAGACACGGTCTCCGCCATTCACAACTGATAGCCTATTTCGGTCCACCTTACCTTAGCCTCTGACGAGAGCAGCGCGGCGAGCAGACATAATATATTTTCGCAGCCAGCAAGCAACGCAATCAATAAGCGAGGAGAGCTCCCCCCATTCCTCTTGGTTAAAAAAAATGTTCAAGGAATATCTAGAGAGAGAAATCCGGTCATAACGCCAAAGGGAGGGGGGAAATCTCTCTATAGAAGCTCTGGTGAGGGATGCTCCGCTCTCTCTCTCTCTCTCTCTCTCTCTCTCTCTCTCTCTCTCTCTCTGTCCGTTTGGGAAGGAGGGGGAAGGTGAGAAGAGGGAGAAATCACAAGATTCTCGACAGCCTTCCAAACATGTTGAGGATTCTGACTGCCCTATACTCTCCCGTACGCCCTGTTCACGGTTAACAATGGCCTCTGGCTTTACAGCAGAAGGCAAGAGAGGAGAGAGAGCTCGAGAGAAGGATAGACAGACCAAGGACAGACAGGGTACCAAGGAGGGGAAAACAGAAAGAATAGCTTACATCAAACCCTCAATAGGGCAATGCATAGATAGAGGTTTAAACAAAATACTAATATTAGTGCTAATTCTAATACTAATAACCTGCTTGCCATTTAAAGAGAAGGGGAGAGGGGA
>AZIM01000025.1:176567-186721 GCA_000516915.1 Ophiophagus hannah
ACTAGAAGACCTTCAAGGCCCCTTCCAATTATGTTATTCTGTTATTCTACTGTTCTCCATAGGTTATCAGGCAGGAAGGCAATTTGTTGTTGGATTATCTACCCTCGACTTTATTTTAATATAAAACTCAAGGTTCTTTAATATAATACAGAATCACATATTGAAACAAAAGAAAAACACTTGTCATGTTTTGAGAAGTTAATATGTTTCTAACATTGTGCTTTTGTCCCAATGCTTCTCCCAATAGGTGGCATATGTGATTCTCAGCACAGGACCTATTTTATTCTCAGAATAAGGCTGAAGAACAAAGGCTGTGACCCAAAGTTATCTAGATCAATGGTTCTCAACTTCAGCAGTTTTAAGCTATGTGAACTTCAACTCCTAGAATTCCTATTCCCCCCTCCCCCCAAAGATATTTGCTGGGGAATTCTGGGGGTTGAATTTTACACAGCTTAAAGTTGAGAAATACAGACCGAGGAGGAGTCTTAGCCCCTATTGTCTCAAAGGTGCTTTTTCAAGAAGCAACTGGACGTTCTGGTTTTCTTTGAAGACATTTCACTTCATATCCAAGAAGCTTCTTTAGTGGAAACGTCTTCAAAGAAAAACCAGGAAGTCCAGNTGCCTCTTGAAAAAGCACCTTTGGACAACCATGACCTGGATGACTGAGAATAGATGGTTTAGGAGAGTGCAGGAAGATTTATTTAAATTGCTTCTTGTTGCTGGCTTATCAAAATATGCTTATACTGTTAATTCAGTTCTTAGTAGAAGAAGGTATGCTATCCTAGTTCTTCAAGTTTAAGAAATAAATATTGATTATAAATAACTCAAGAGAAGAATTACAATACAATTACCTTTGTTATAATATGGTGACTAAACGTAAGGCTGAGATTTCAAAAAACACTTATAACATAATCCTATATAAATAGCTAGAAATATGCCTATTTGTCTCAGTGGAACATAAGTCTGTAAAGCTTTGTAATCTTAGCTGTTGGAAAAATGCTTTGGATATTAAATGGGGCTTGTTTTAAAATTAAATGGATATAGAATTGGGGAACTGGGTTCTATAGAGACAAAATCCAAGAAGTCCAACGGGAATTTTTAAAATGTTGCAAAGAAAACATTGTTTTTCTCTTTTAGTAGCTTTGCTCTGCCAATTTAGTTTCAGTTTGGTTGTTATTCAGATCACAGTTAAGAGGAAAGTTACCTTGCACACATAACCCTGTCCAAATGAAGATTGCAAGTTTTCCAATAATATTGAGAGGGGGGAACTGAAAGCTTCCCTAAGCCTCCTCTTTGGGGAAAAAAAAACAATTCATAGGGAAGAAGCCCCAACACTGAAGGATTATTTTCAATAATGTTTAATAGATAAATTCTGAAGTGCTGTTGATAGAAATAGAAACTTGGAATGAACTCTGTATCTAACAACAAATGTGGATGTCTGTTTGTATGCATCGATGGAAGAAGTAATCAATAAACTAGGAAGTATGTGAAATAGTATATATCTCATTTCTATGTTGAACTTCTGTAACAGTAGTGCTAATTTAGCAGGGTATTGGAGACCAACCAAGCTAATAAAGAAGTATGCACCTATAATACAAAGGAAGATGATAACGATTTTACAGATTTTGTTACAGTTTGCAGAAAAGTACTTCAGCAGCAAAGTTATTATAGTGTCCGATCAATAAATAAACCGATAATTAACACAAATAGGGAAATGTGTTATGATTTAATGAAGCAGGATGGCCAGCAAATACAATGATATAGGTTAGAATAAACCCCAGTGAGACTTTTTGGGAAAGGAGAGGGATGGAAAGGAGGCATGGTCGATTCCCCCAGGAAAATGATATCAGAAAGAAAAACTGATACAAAGGAATGGGAGTGGGGGGAGAGAAGAAATAGATTTATAGGTGGGGGGGTGGGGTGGAAAGAACAGAAAAGAGGAAGGACTGACCTCTCTGCATCCCTACCAGGGCTGTTTGAGTTATTCACCTTGCTGCCTCATTTTGTGCTAGGCACTGTGCCTTTTCTGCATCTTCTGCAAGAATTTGTCTAGCTTCCATCTCAGAAATATTTTGGCCATAATCCAGCAGAGAAACTTTTTGCCCTAAGCCCAGGAAATAAACCAAACCAATGTGCATTTTCGCTTGGAAGTCGAATCTAAGGAAATGAGAAAAAAACTCTGAAGTATTTTCCAAAGTTGCCCAGGCTTGATGAGGTTGAATTTTCATTTGCTGCAAGAACCTCAGAAGAAAAAACACATTTCAGCTCTCATTCCCATCACCCCAATTCTTCTAGAGCCCATTCACACCTCTCCTTTTTTTATAATAGAGATCAAATGCCCCCAAACCCTGAGAGAAACTGGATTTGATCCATGTAGTATGCAAGAATTCCTGCGGAATTAGAAAGGGTGATTAATCAATTCACATTACTTTGTAGAAACTTGCATTTTTAAAATAGTCCTAAGCTATTATCTTACATGCAAGATTGGACCTTACTGAAGTAAGTCTCACTGAATTCCACAAAGCTGCTTCTAAGTAGACATGCGTAGGATTGCACCTAAGAAAAGAAATAGCTTTTCTTTTCTTTATTTTTCTCTTAGTTCCCTTCCTTTATACCTTACTTGCATATTCGCAAATCAAAATATTACCTTGAAATAATAAGGTAGGAAGGAAGATATTTTCTTGTCATTATTCCTGGTTAATGGAAGTCATCAGGTTGACCGAATGGCCTAATTTAGTGGCTTGTCCTAGCAGACAAGACTAAAAAAGCATCATTTGGGCAATAGGTGAGCAAAGCAAATCGGAACCTCGCCTGCCAGCTTTCTCTTTCTTTCTTCCAGTGGTTGCTTGGCCGATTTTCTAGTCTTGGCCTTGCTCTTGCTCTTGGTGTTGCTGTTGGTGATGGTGGCAACATACTTCCCATTGAAGGACTCCGCCCAGTCTGACTTTCACCTTTCCCGTTTGAGCTCTTTGAGGAATGGTCAGCTCCTTGAGTCAGCCAGCAAGCTGAAAGGTCACTGGCGGGTTCTACCACTTTCTCGGCTGAGCTGGACCAGCCCGGCTCTGAGGCTGCCCTTCTGCATTTCAAAGAGGGCCACCTTCGCTCAGAATTTTTGAACTCTTACGTTTTTCCCTCTGATTAACTGCCGAGGATAGTTTTGGCCGGAGATTTCAAGGACTATACATTGTCTACAAGTGGCGCCTGGAGAAGCGCTCTCCAGCAGTTCCCCCCCACCCCCAACCTAATTCCTTTCCACAAAGCCAAGGAAAGGAAAGCAAGCCAGGAGAAAATTCGCCGGCAACATTCGAGAGGCTTGGGGTTGCACAGTCCAGTGAATGAGGCCTGCAAGAACCGCCTGCATTCACAATGCGTATGTATGCATTGACTGTTTAGGAGGAAGTGCTAGCAAGTTTAAGGAGTCTTAAATCTCAGGTAAGTGAGCAGAGGTTGGTGACCTCAGTCCCCTTAGCACATTGTTCAGGCGCCCAATCCTCGGAATTTCAAGGAAAAGTCCCACCCTACCCTCCCAGCTATAGCACTTTATTATTATAGAGGCCATTCTTATTAAGGAGTCCCGAACACGAGTCCTGCGCTGTCCCGAGCATGGTTGTTCCGCAGCGCAGAAACGAATAAGCCTATGGGCAAATATCCTTAAATAAAGGGAGAAAAAAATATTCTTGTCAGAGACAAGTACATGATTTGTAAACTGGAGGCGAGGGAGAAGGGAAGGCCTCCGGTACAAAGTTCATGCTGGGTTTTCCATTGTTGTCTCAACGCGGGGTCTCTATCGCGGATTTGGAAAGGGACCGTCTATTGTTCTGCCGGAGCCTCGAATGAGGAATTAAACAACGCACACGCGCGCGCGCGCACACACACGCACATAGAAATATATCCGGCTTATTCCAGTATACTAAATCAGTCCTCCCAACCTCTTATTTTAGGTGCAAGTTTTTTTCACACACAGGCAGATTTTTGCATCCCAGCTGGTTTGCCATTGTCCTTTTCGGATAAATTGTCGATTTGACATTAAGAGTTCTTTAAACCTTTGTCCAATTTCTTAAGTCCGATTTTTCAAAGCGCTTTAGGCACAATCCACGGAGACTTCTATCTTCCCCAGACTTTTAAGTAAATGGGAGACATTTATTACCAAACAGGAAAACCTCTCAGTGGATTGGGCCCCTCGTCTTTCTTGCCCAGATAACAGAATTTAACTCTGGCAGCCAAACCCCAAACTCCCGCTGACCCATCTTGTTTTTGTTTTTTTTAAATCAGACTTGGCAAACAAAATTTCTCTCCCCAAGATTTCAAACTGTACTTTAATAATATTTAATATTTTCCATGATCCCTTGGATTGCTCAAAATTTATACAAATCTCTTCTTAATTGGTAATCACAGTTGCTTTAATTTAAGATTCCCAGCTATACAGTTTTCACATTAGGTTTTGATATATTACAGTAAATCGTCTGAAATAATCAACCGTGGGAGAGAGAGGGAGAAGGAACGAGAGAGGGAGAGAGAAAGAGAGAGATTCTGAAAGATCACACATCATTTTCGTTTGAGAAATGATTTACCTCGGACAGTGCTATAAACAACACAACTCTCTCCCAAAGACACACACACACACACACACATACACAATGGGAGAAGGTCTGTTGCTGCTGACATGTTTATTGTAATAAATCAACGGGGGGAGAGAGAAATGACAAAAAGAAAAGGTTTGAGGATATGTGTGTATGTATACTCTCACTCTCTCTCTCTCTCTCTCTCTNTCTCTCTCTCTCTCTCTCTCCCCTCTCTCACTCTCTCTTTCACACACACACACACACACACACACACAATGAATGCCTACATGGGTATAAATATACACACCACCACGGGGTGAAGAGAAATGGGAGAAAATGAAGATGGCTATTTGTCACATTTTACGACAATAACATTAATAACAAACAATAAATTTACATGGACATACAGACTGAGAGGCAAGAAGAGATCTCCCGCTACTTACAATAAGTCCAGCCCTCGGCGTGGCTTCTTGCTTCCTGAGAAATGTTTTATTGCAGCTCTTCCTCCCTCCCTCTCTCTTTCTCTCACATACACTTCCCCTCTCTCTCTCTCTCTCTCTCTTTCTCCCTTTCCCCCCACCTCTGGAATACGCTTTTGTGTTTGTGTGTCTGTGTGTCTGTGTGTGTGTGTGTGTGTGTACAAGAAAGAGAGAGAGAGAGAGAGGGAGGGAGGGGGTAGATTTTTTTTTAAGGACAGTTGAATTTCACGTCAGACACAAGGAGTCCATGCCTGCGATTTTCCTGACGAATACATATCTATTCTGCAACCTCTGCATTAATTATTTAATGAATCACATGACTTGGGGAGGGATGGGGGTTTTCTTTCCCTAGCTCTCCCTCTCCTACAACACCCCCCTCTTCCCTAGCCACAGAAAGGGCCGTTGTGACCTTCTCCTGGAATGCTGAAGTTGTCCTTTTGTCTACATACACACACTCACCCCATTTCTTTCATCATATACATGAATACATTCATACAAAGGTATGCATTTCTGTTTATACACACCGGTTCGATTATTTTATAGAAATATACGAGGGAGAATGTAGCATTAGCAAACCAATGGGAGGGCTTCATTAAAAAGACACGTGTTACAAATAGCATATCCATAAGTTTAAGCAGATAGGGAAATGCACATTTAGATACTTTTTGCTCAATATTCTCAGGAGCTCACAAACCTTTTTAAAAAGATATTCAGTTTCTTTCCTTATATCCTTTTTTGACCTACATTACTTTATTACTTTTTCATTCCTTTGTTCTCCTCATTTTCTCTTTCTATATGCTCCCCTATACTGAGCGCCCTTACCTTTTCTCAGTAACTATAGCACTAATACAAAGTATTCCAGAAGGATTTAATCTATTGTCTATATCCAGAGCAAAGTCAATATTAAATAACAACAGCAACAATCATAATACTAAGTACAGGCTGACCATATTCAGTTGTACAGAATATGAGCTCCCATGGAGTTGGAATTGATAGTGGAAACCTGAAAATTAGTGTTTAATTTAGCTTTTAGCAATCAGGCTGAGAATTACTGCAGTTGTAACCAAACACAATTTGGGAGCTCAAGTTGGAACACACAGTTAAACCCACACAGGAATTGTATTTATTAGAAGAGTCTATAGAAAAAATGATCCTCCACTTTAAAGCATATCTATGTTTTTGTGCAAATATCTGAAAACAGTTGTATTATGCATATAATAAAAAATACAAAAAAGAATAGTTCTCTTTTATACAGGATCAAGGTTATTATTTTTTTAAAATATTCCCTCCTCCCCTCTTATTTCAGATGGTAAGATAATAATGATATCTTTTATCCAAACAATAGGCTTGATAGCAGCCAGGGAACTAGAGGTGTAAGTAGGCAGTTAAATCAAATCAAACAAAGGTGCAGGGGGAGGTTGGGAGGGGAATAAAGCCTTTGCAAGAAATATTTCTCTCTCTCTCTCTCTCTCTNCTCTCTCTCTCTCTCTCTCTCTCTGCATGCGCCCACGCACATGGACATATGCATGTGAATGCATGTGCATAGATGTATCTGTGATGAACACACAAATGATAATTTGACCACTGAGTTCCATTTTCTCTTTGGTTGGTAAATGCTTTTGACAAAGGTAACCTGCAGTAATTCTCTGAAAGTGAAATGCATTTTAGGCAGGACTTAATAAAAGAATTAGAAAACACTTTGGTCTTAAGGTCTGTGTAACAAAAGGATCGTGAAAAGCATGAGGTGTTCAACCTTTCAGGATGGCTACCATCACTGGTTGTACTGAAGCAAACCTTGTGCTGACAATGGAAGAGGGGGAGTTGGTTGCTTGATTTTGAGTCATAAATAGGCATTGTTTTTTTATTTTTAGAAAGCAATATTCAGGTTGAAAGAATATAGAAAACAATGGCTGGATCATGAAACCCTTCCTTATAATTGTGGCTAACATCTTAAATTTCATTTGCATTGAAACATGTTAGTTCAAGAATGTTTTGACATATGCATAAATATAGTAATTGAATTGGGTTAAATATTATTGTGGTTTTCACTCAGTCATACCTTCAAAAACACCGTCAGTGATGTAACCAATTGTAATTCCTAATTCACCTCTACTAATCTATCAATTGCATCTCAAATATCAAAATATTTTGATGTGGGAAGTAAAATTCAAAGAGAAATCCAGTTTTGACTTGAGAAGTAACCAATTTTTAAAAATGCAGTAGGGATTTTAAAGAATTAACTTGACCTCAGAATACAATATAGAATTTTCAAACCTTCTGAGTAAGGGAGGGAGCGAGGAAGGGAGAGTTATTTATAAGAAATAAAAAAGAACAAGGAAAACCAAGAAAAGATTCTATAATCTTTGTACAACGAAGAAAGAAAAAATCCATCTGCTTCTCCCTCCTTCCTTCCTCCCTCTGTCTTTCTTTTAAAAAGAGCAACTTTGATATTAAAAGACTTTCTGTCTTTTACAGTTCAAAGGAAAGGAAGCGTCTTTACTTCACCCTGGTAGGTGCGAGAAACGAGAGGGTTTTTCTCTCTCTGGAGATAAAATGAACATTTATATAGGGGGAAAGGCAGATTGATTTACGAATTTAAACACACTGGTTTTATTGGGGATCATAAATCTGTCAAGGGGGCTACTGATCAAACTGAGAATGTTCCCAAACCCCACACTCTGGCTAGCCTCAACTACTTGCTTCTTTCTCTCTCCCTAAAGAGAGGGTTCTTTCTCTCTCCCTAAAAGGGATCTTTGCAAAAGGGGGGGGGGAGGGAGGGAGGGGGGAGAGAGAGAAAGAGAGTGAAAAAAAGAAAGAGAGAGAAGAGAGGGGAGGGGAGGGAGGGAGGACCATGACATAGATCTGAAGAAAGAGGAAATACATGCTTTGAGCTTGGTTTGAAGCAAATACATGCACACAGGTAGCGGGGTTGAGTGCAGACATCCACAAACTTTCTTCTTATTTCCCAACTTTGAATGCGCCTTTGAATGTGTTGAGCTATCATTCCCAAAATAAATGGAGATAGTAATTTAGTAAAGCACATGTGAAAGCACTGGGGAGGCTGAAATAACACTACATGGCAGAAAGAGGAGAGAGTTAGTCAGTGTCCTTGGCCTGACAACCAAAGATTCGTGGCTCCAGACTGGTAGGCCCCAATTGCTGCATCTAGAAAGTTTTCTTTCTAGAACTATTAACAAAGCACAGGGCAGAGTCCAACACGTCTGGAAGATTCAAGGGCATATTTTTTTCACATGTGCCTGCTAGCTAGTTTTCTTGGTATGTCAAAAGACAAGCATAAGATGTGCCTGACAAAGAAGGTGTGTGTTTGTGTGTGTGTGTGTGTGTGTGTTGTGAGGGAGAGAGGGTAGAGGACATATGTTCTCTCTCTCATTGGTCAGTTTTCCTACATATTCTAGCTTGCCTCAACTGCCTATCCCCCAGATGTCCTGGGCTATAGTTCCCATCACTTGTACTTTCAAAACATCTGGAAGGTGGCCTGAGGTTTTCTTATTTTTTTTTGTTTCCCTACTCAACAAAAGGCATATAGCAAAAAAATTCCTTTATTAATCACTACTTATCTGGAAGTTAGCTTTCCTTGTGAATGCTAACTTGGAGGGAGGGGGCGCTTTTTGGGTGATCTTTAAAGAATATTTTATGCAGCCAAAACAAGCAGAAGTTTTGGTCATGGCTTTGAGGTACCTAGTTCCATCTAGGTACAAACTGCAACCCTGTAGTTCCTATGCTTTTACTTAGGTTGGTTTAAATGGCCTTAGACCAGTTTAAAGCAATTTTGGAGTCTCAATTGGCAAAGATTAGTCTACCACCTGTCTTGTGTTTTATAGCAAATCTTTCATGGATTTCCATAGTTATAGCTCTCACTTGGCCTTGTAGGTGGGGAGGGATAAGATCATCCATTGATTTGATTTATTTACACTCCTTTGAAAAATAAGTGCCTTTACTACTTCCCTTGCCTCCTATAGCTAGAGTATCAGAAACAAGATAAAAATGCTACATTTCATGCCTGAATTCTTTACAAAATTTTGTAACATCTCCAAACATTTACAAGTATTTTTGAATTGACATTCCACAATTTCATTAGAAAAAGAAAAAAGAAAGAAAGAAAAGAAACAGAGAAAAATGGACATCAAGTAGGGAAATAAAGACAAAAGATGGTAAGAATGCCTTTCTAGTCTCCTGGCTATCATAGTAGTCAAGAAATATATTTATCAAACTCTGGACCACCAAAGCTTTCTCAGGCAGGAGGGAGAGAATGAGTTGTTAAAACATTTGAGAGACATTGCAGATAATCTTTCTCAAAAAAGATGAGGAAGACAGTGAGAGGAGGATAAAAACCTTCCCTCTACATTCTTGTTGGTGAATCTTAAGGGGGTTATGAAAGACATCTAGTCATCGATGCTATGTTGTTCTTGCAGGGAAGAAAAAAGTGAAAGAATCAACCCAACTGAGAAGCAAGGCAAAGCATTGCTACTTCTACAACCATCATTGTGATTCTTGTTGCCACCTCTGATGATGACAAAGTAATATCCAGGTACTTTGGGACAGAGAAATTGTCTCTATTCATAATTAAATCCAAATAGACCAAAGTAAGATAAGAGCACATTAAATTAATCTCCATCAATCAAATCAACCTAACTTTTCCACAATTCCCATTCATTGTGAAGGAAGACTTCTCTTGGGATTCCTCCCTCAGCAGCAAAATCTGTCCAAAAAACCCATTCAGACAACATAATACAGCTACAGGAAAAATTAACAAGATCTATAAGAAGCAGAAGGAAATCTGGGGGTGGGAAAGGTGTTGTGAAATGGCTGTTTTTTCTAAGAGTTTTCAGGTTGGCCTCCACAGTTTGATTTAGCCTATGCCTGCTTCTGTGTGAGCCATGCTATATGGCACAATGTCCAGTCCTGAAAAGGTCAAGGGGTTTGGAGAGGTCATTCTGTAGTTGCAATACCAGGCTAATCATTCAGAAAATGTGTCCCTTGGATGAACTCAGCACTCACTCTGCAGCTCACCAGGGTCAAATTTTAACTGTGTTTGTTTAATATAAGTCTTCTCCACATTGAAATGTAGATAGATAGATGATAGATAGATAGA
>AZIM01000025.1:198142-209388 GCA_000516915.1 Ophiophagus hannah
CTTTCTTTCTTTCTTTCTTTCTTTCAGCTTTTAAGGCTTACAGTATGTTTGGCTACTAGCTTTCAAGCAGCCTTAGGCCTAACTGAGCCTTTTCGATTCGGATACCGGCAAGTTTTCGTATTAATCTCCATAGTTTGTCAGTCTTTGTTAAACAGCTAGGCGTGTCCCGAGCGCCTCCAACATTTTAATATTTGTTAGACGCGCTGACCTGAGTTTCACCCCACTCCCGGGCTCTCCCCCTTGCATTTCTATAATACGCTTGCATAGCTCTCTCGGTCATATTGAATTTTACTCAGGTCATTACTTTGGACAGGAGAGAAGTCGGGAGAATGCCAGGGCCAGGCTTATGAGTGCAATCCTGCCCTTTATAGGGACCGCAATTGTTGTTTAGTCCATTTAATACACATCCCTTTTAATATATATTTTAAATGTAGTACAATACATTCTTGTGGATACAGCCCACACGCACAGCCACATCAGTATATCCACACTTATACTATGCATCAAACACTTATAGTAGGATTAGCAAGCATGCAATATAGTACAATATATGTACAGAGAAAAAGACAATGAGAAACAAACAGTATAAGAATTGTTCAACTTTTTTCTTTTATTTTTGGGAAAGAGAAAGGTTTTTTTGTTTTTTGCTTTATTTTGTTGAGGTTATATTGAAAGTATACATGTCACAGGGGAGGAATTGTAGGAAACACTTGGCACAGAGAAGGAGAGTGATACTCTCTCTAGCAAAGGGAGGAGGAGCAAGAACAGAGAGAAAGAAAATTGTCTGTATAATTCTGCTAAATATGCTATCTTTACATTTGAGTAAAATAGCACTAAGTAATAAAAAGTATTAGGTCAAATCTCATTTATATCTGGTACAGTGGCCCCTTCAAAATATTTAGCTGCCTCTAAAAGGTACTAATCAAAATAAAAATATTTGTGGAAATTTTCACGGTATTAGCCTAACTCATCCAAGTTACATTTTTACTATTATAATTATTTAAGGCCTTTTTTATTGTGCTACCTTGTTTATTTTTTTGCATATGCCACTTATTCTACAGGTCCCAAATACAGAGCAATACTTTGCATAGGTGACTGTCAAAGCTGGCAAATTGCCATTAAATTATTGCTATAAAGAGGTCATTACATTGATTGCCTTGTTGAAATAACCATTCTCTTTCATTTTATCTCTACATGGGACAGAAGCTTTGTCCAATAACAAGCAAGCTTCAGTGGTTTCTTCCCTTTTTTCTCTAATTGATATTTCTTCAGTGGCTATTTCTATAGGACTGGGTTATGTGAGGGCATGAAAACTGAAAGCAGTAGGCTGGACAGGTTCCTATTAGAAGCCAAGTAAGCCTATATATTAGGAACAGAGACTTTGGACTGTTATCCATTCACACACACATTCCTTCATAATAATTCACTAACTAGAGATGACTGCACTTTAGAGATAACTGAATTAATTAGAGGTACCAGGGAATGGATCGCCCAAGTTCCAACTAAATGGAAGGCCATTTATTTAGTGGTATTTTATAAAATACCAAGCAAAACATATGCCATCCGTTAGAATTAAACCTTTACCTTTTTCCGACATGCACGATGTGTTTTCTTACATTTCCATGGATATGCACATGAGAAAGCACTAATTGGAAATTAATTCCAGATAGATCCTTAAATATGTTGCATATATTATGAAATATAAATATTTTGCACTTGACTTCTTTGGTCAACTTAATTTTAATAACCCAACCAAAGGAAACTAACATTTCGGCTCAAGCAATTCATCTCCTAAAGGTGAGAGAAAGAGAGTCTGAAACTCTAGAATGGAATGGTTTTTTTTTTTTTATCTTTAATAGCATTGTATATCCCTGAACAATAGTTTTTTGTAAACAAATTGAATCTTTTCAATAATATTTGCTTCTAACTTTTGTATTTGTGAAAAAACATGGTTTTCTTACTCACTTAGGTTTTTGATATTCACTTGAGATTGTAATCATGGCAGAGAATAGCAAATCTTCCTATAAGCGATTTCAGTTATACTATAATAAATTGGTTGAAATCCAAAGTTTGATAAACACACAGGAAAAACATGGGAATGAAACACTGCTTTGTTGTTGCAATGTTATTATTATTTGAGTTTAATCAAAAGTTTTTTTCTTTCAGTATTGTAATTCTATTATTTTTTTCTTTTGAAGGTTGAAGAAAGGTTCCCTATCATTCAAAATTAAATGGTCTTTTACAATTGATTTAATCCACCCCTCTTTCATTCCTCATTTTTGCTAAGTATATTCTGCAACAATACTAATGAGGAAGGAAATCCAGATACTCTAGATGCTAAAGAAGCATGTGAATTACTTATCCTAGTGTAAAGCTAAAAAGAACCCACCTGACCATTCTTAAGTTAGCATCTTTAAAGGTACTTCTGTCAAACAATCAAATATTTATTTTCTCTGTCATTTAGCTACATTATGTATTGGTGTGCAATTGTATTTAAATGGCAATATGTTCTAAAGAGTATTATTAACTGGATAAGGCAATTGCATTCTTTTTTAAAATAAAATTCAGGAATATAGAATATTATCTGCTTAAATACAGATAAACAGAATATAAATCCACAAACTAAATGTATAAACAAAAATAAACTGAAAATAGTTTCAAAATAAAAAGTTCAATATTCAGTACTGAATTTCAAAAGATATTTTGACAACAGATAAAGAGTAAGCTGGTCTGAATTTTTTAATTTTTTTTTAACTTTTTAAAAAAATCATATTTAAAATTAAACCATTCAAAGTAGCCAATTGCTATTAATGAGACAAAATGACTTTTTCAACATACTGGGAAATTGTATGGGACAACCCCTTGGTGGAATTCTCCCTTTATATTTGAACATTATATTAGTATATAAACTAAGAATATTCAGTGAATATTTCTGTGCCAAAGAAAAGGAAATTCCATAAGTCAATGTAATCTTTATTTATTTTCAAGTGTGTTTTTGTACCTACACAAGTTCTTCCCTTGCATCATGTTCCAAAGCAGTATTTTCCAAACTTTTTCCTTCAGTACCCAAAACTGCTTATCAGGAAGTTCATTTTACCCAATATAGGTAAAACACATCAAGTCAATTTAAATGTCCCTGTCCTGATTGTGAAATGGTTCTGTATATGTTACCTCCCACGCACACACACCCAAAAATCACTTTTACTCAATTTTGGTTAATTTACCCAGGTTTAGCAAATACTGTTCTAAATCCCTGAAAACTGCCTGCAAATTGCCATTTTAAATCTCTGTACGTTCAAAGCTGAATTAGGTTCTAAATCCTTTGGAACCTCATTCTGGAGTAATGTGGGCAAGATTTAGAACATTATTGCCAACATAAATTAAGATTTATCATCATTATTATTATTATTATTATTATTATTATTATTATGCACCATTAAAGGTAATTTCTTAATTTCAAATCTATTTTTCTATGTAATTAAAAAATACCACTTAAGGACATTGATTTCTAACCAAGGGAAGGCTTGCAGCCAATACTGTAATATTAATATTATTCTGCGTTCTATATCTAGAACACTTTAGACTTCCTAACAACTCATGTTCTTGAATTCCAACTCATCTTGCTGATTTTCTGGGACTGATGCTAAATTGGTCAAACTACATATAAGGTGGCTCATATAAAAACGTCAATATGACCATTCAAGGGCAAGGTTTTATGGCTAAAAAAGCTGCTACCATCAAAGAAAATGCTAGCCCTAGGATAGTAGCAGCCCAAGCCATTCATTTCTGCGGAACTTGCCCTGGAAGCCCAGGATGCTGGGCTGTGGCCAAGGTGTTCAGAGACACTTTTTCTTGGAAAAACGAAGGGACGGAGCAGAGGAGGGAGGGAGGAGATCTTTCAGAGCCCCCAAAGAAAAGCGCCCGTCCAATTTGCCCCAGGTACGTTTCCTCCTAACGCCGGGAGTTCCCTTTGCACTTCCTAATTCTTTTCTCTCACGTTCACCTTCTCTCCTCCCTCGCCAGAAAGCCTCTCCCTTACCTCCCCTTCCCCCGCCTCCCGCCCTATTTGAGCTGACATTCCGTCTATCCGCCTCCAACACAAGACCTGGTCTTGCACTACCTAAACTTTTGACCCTCGCCTTTTTGACCCTTGGCGTTATAATGGCTGCTCTCTCCAACTGGCCTAAGACCACTGTCCCTTGCCACAATCCCGAACCTATACTGATGGCTACTTCCGACCATCGTCCCTTCCCCAATTTTGTAATACGTTACTCTCCATAATATATTTTGCCCTCCGGGTGGGAAAAGGCGGGGGTGGGGAGGGAAGGAAGGTCGAAAGAATGAGGCAGCTGGAATCGTAGCGGGCAGGTCGCTTTTCCTCCCTCTGTTTCATGACAGGCAGCCGCGGTGGAAAATAGCCTCACCCNCCCCTCGCCCCCCGCTTCTCAAGGCAAAGCTTCCCGAGGAAAGGAGGGGACCCTCTCTAGGCGCAGCGCCGAGGAGGGCTGGACAGATGCTGTGAATTGGTCTGAAGCGAGCTCTGCTGGCAATACCGCGTTGTTACAAGCGCGGAATTTCACCCTTCTTCCTCAGCTCCAGCTCCTTTTCCCCAAGCCCAAACCCACCAATATGGTACTTCTATAAAGTTATTCTTAGGAGAAAATTTCAGTTTGTGTTCTTCTGTAAAACAACAAATACTTTCACAAAACGTGGAAAATCAATTCCAGAAGATTGGGTCTGTCAGGAACAGCCTATCCATCCTCACAAAACCCTTGGCATTTTGAGGCTTGGCATTGGAAAATCCTTTGCCCGTCATAGGATCGGGAAAAACCCGTTGAATTGCATAGGGCTTGCCATCTGTAGAATGTGAGGGAAGCAGGGGACCACTATTCCCAAGGCTACCTGGTGCCTGGGAATCAACTTTGGAGGATCAATTTGTGAAAATGTTCAGAAACACGGTAAAGGAAAAGAATGTCCAAATTTCAGTTTCAAAGAGGAAACAAGTGAAGACTTCTTGACATCTTACAAGAAAGAGCCCTATTTTCTCCGATTGGTTAATTTTTATTTGATATTTAAAACAAAGGGTGGGATCTTGGCATGACAAGTACAGGTCAATTATACCCAAAAATGACATTCTGTTCAATTGAGTTCATTACTTGATCTGTTCTCCATCTTCTCAAAATTGATCATATCTTCCTCACCTCCAAGCCTACATTGTTAGAGAGAAGCTGGGAGAGCCAGTGAGTCTTCCTGAGTAAATGATTATTTTTCTCTTCCTTTTTTATTACCCTGTTGTGTTTTTCTGTACTCCTAAAGCTGCTTACCCTAGGAAACAGTCCGTTAGCCACCAAAAAAAAGGAAAAAGTGAATGGAAAGGAAGAGGAAAAATAAGTAAAATCTCAAGCAATGGCTGGAATAAACTTCCATCTATTTGCCATGCTGTAGCTTTCCTCAGTTAGAAAGAAAAGATGTTTAAAGGGCTGCAACTACTATTAACAGGAGAGAAGGGCACTTTTTCATTTTGTCTTCAAAAAAACCTCTGGATATGTCCCCAAATTCCCACAAAATGATGGTTTCCTATGAAATGGACTTCTGGGGGGAAATGAGATGTTTCCAAGGCAGAATTTTAATGTTTCATCCTGCTAGCAACATTCTAAGTTCTTCCCATTAGTCTACAGTTTTGGAAATCATTTGTGGGGTTGAAGGTGATACTGAATGTTAGGGACTTGCCTAAAACTGCCCAGGAAAACGTCTGAAGATGTTATCACACATAAGCCTTAGAGGGAAAAAGGAAACTTTAAACGAAAAACATAAACAACCAATGCACTAAGATAAGAAAGAAAGAAGAAAGCTTGCAAAGAAGGGCTGGGGGAGGGGAGGGGTGAAGTCTAGTGACATGAATAGGACTTAAAACGGGACACTCCCAGAGCACTTGAAGAAAAGTCTCCCCATTGCATTTGCCCAGGGAAGTGAAGGTCCTTCCCCTTCAGAGATGCCGGCTCTTTACCTCTGTCTGCTGACCTAGGAATGATCCCCAGTGCCTATGAATTATTGATGAGCTATAAGAACCGTCCCCCACTTTTCAGTATGCAAACCCCATTACACTGTTAAAATGGCGATTTAATCGTTTGGAATAGCTTTGCTTTGCTTCCTCCACACCCTTCTCCCGCCCCTCCACAGAACTCATTTGTGCCCCCTTTTCATTTAATTTTCTTAATTAAAATCCTTTCACAGATTTTAATTCCTCCTCCTCCTCTCCCTTTCTCTATCCCTATAAAAAAAGAGAAAGAAAAAAGCCTAACTCCACACCTTAAAAAATAACTATGCTGCATTTTAAATAATACTATTTAAACAAATTTAAAAATAGTATTACCATTATTCTTTTTAGTAAAAGGACAAATGAGCATTGGCTATTGTCCTATTAATTAAATGTTTTAGGTGCAGTATTCAGTAATCTTCCCTTGGCATTGATGAGGTATGTTAGAGGGGGGGAAAGAGAAAATAGATGAGAATTCAGGAAAAGCTGAGACTGAGAAAAGAGGGGAGAATATGTGTTTAGTTCTATTCATGTCCCACAATGTTATTTGAAGTTTAATCTCAAAATAAAAATATAAAGAATTAGAATGAAGACAATTTCAGGGTAAATATACTTGATTTCAATGAAAAATTAGCAAATATCACCTATTGAAATAAAAAGGATTTAAATATATACACAACTAGTACCCTTTTAAAAAATCTTATTAGCAAGTTGTTTATACACACAAACATATACACCTAGCAAGTTTTCTTGCCTCTTTTAAAATTTTACTTACTATTTTATGCTTTTAATTATTTTTTGCACACCACCCAGAGTCCCTCTGGGAAGGAAATAGCCAGTTCTTAAATTTAAGTAAATAAGTAAATTGTGTGTGTGTGTGTGTTGCAGGATCTAATCTGAGTTGATCACTAGAGCCTTAATCTTCAACACTTTCAAATTAGTGCTGGAGCCCATCTTCAGAAAATTTATCTCTATCTGTTTTGTCTGTGGATAACTAGCAAATTGTACACACACACACACAGAGAGAGAGAGCTGTTTAAAAGTACTTCATGGGATCTCTGACATGATCTCATTGTACAGCATCCTGTAAACCATCCTGGATCCAGATAGAAGGCCAAAATCCTGGCATGAGATAAATAACATTCCTTCTGTTTCGTTTGCTTCCTCACACGGACTGAGCACCAACAGGATTTCGGAAAATGGGCTGTTTAGGGCCCAATTTTGAATAGGAAATTCCAACTCAGAAACTAAGGAAAGGTGTTCCCTTTGTTATAAGAGCTATATTGTCCAATCTTCATCCCATAAGCTATTTGTCTCTAAAGCTCAGAACTGTTTACTGCTTAACTGTATATCTGATATAGGTATACATAAACAAATGTATCTCTATGTCTCTTTCGGTCTCTAAATGACAATAGGCTGGAAACAACGAGAATGATAATACTATATTTCTGGAGGGCACAGAAGAGTGTGAGAAAGCACACATGTATAACATCTCCCACATCTGTATGCAGAGTGGTGCCTGAAGGTGATATCCTACACATTGATTGGAGATCACTAGAACAAAGTTACATTCAAGACAATTGCTTCAAAGAAGGGTATGTGTTTGTCTGCAAGTCACAAATCAAATATTTTATTGTACCTTTCCAGATTCAGCTAAAGGCAGTGGCTTGTGAATAGCACAGTAAATCTGCATTAATTGTATATATTTAAATGTGTATAAATATTTATATTTATGTGGGTTATACGAAGCCATTGTGAATTGTGGCTGTGAGCTTTCTACTGTGTATTTGTATGTGAACCAGTGTGAAAGAAGCATTCATACAATAGTTTATACCCACACATGCGCCTGCAATGAATAGGGTAGACTGGTTATCATGAGGCCAATAGAGTTCAAGGGGAGTTTATGCATTGACTTCAAAGAACATTGGATCTGACCTTTCGTGGTCAAGAAGTCAGCTATTGTTGCCTGACAAATGTACTACTTAGAGAGGTGTATATTGGCTGGTTTGGAGCAGATTGCCTTCTCCTCTTCTTCAATACCCCCTCCCACACCCTTCACAATGTGTATGGGTGGACTGGAAACATTAATTGGAAAAAGATTAAAATGTGATGAATAAACTGGCCCATTTTTGCTTTAGGAAAATGGTCAGGGATCATTCAAGGGTGGAAAACGGCGGCGGTGGAGGTAGGGGGGAATATACATGTCTGTATATTTCTATGCATAGTTTATTATTTACAATTGCTAGTTACGTAGTCCAACCACATTACTAATAGCAAATCACCATTTTAGCAACAGGAGCATCTATAGAAGTTTGCCACCATATTTCCTCTTGAATATATTTCACATGGGGAATATTTCTTTGA
This sequence comes from Ophiophagus hannah, assembly GCA_000516915.1. Taxonomy (NCBI): domain Eukaryota; kingdom Metazoa; phylum Chordata; class Lepidosauria; order Squamata; family Elapidae; genus Ophiophagus; species Ophiophagus hannah. The sequence goes on from AZIM01000025.1 coordinate 206,544, forward strand.
TGTTTACATGTAAGATGCACAATACCTCCATCACTTTGCTATTGATCAGTTTTAGAAACTCTTCCACTATACCATACCTTCCAACTTAGACTAGTCATCAGAAGATTCTTAGAAAGATAAAGAAGATTGGGATTTTGCTTATGGCAAAGTAGTTGTGATCATGATAATTTTATTGTGCAGAAAAATAGACCATGCAAGATTTTTTGCTTCTTATTTATATTGTATGCCAGAACAATTCACTATTGAATGCTTTAAGGATAGTGCAGTTTATAACAAGGAAAGGAATTTTGCATAGGAACCATCTGCTATCTAGATAGAATTGTCTTCCTGTTGATTCTGCTATGCGAATAGTCTCAGTCTTTTTCAAAAGAATGATTAGTTTGGTTTTTAAAAAAATCAAAACCAAGAGAAATTCTTGCTTTCCTTTACTATGAAGTGATTGCTGAATTTTTCTGTGGTCCAGTAGATATTTGTGGAGACTTAAAAGTAACCAGAATAAGATGAATGCCCTATAGAAGGGACATAAAAATAAGACATTCAATGAAAAGATTTCAGAAGTAGATCCAGAAAAAAGGAAATGAGGACAGCTTCACCACTTATTTGCTCACACTGCCAAAAGATTCAGATATATTTATCTTGGGGGAAGGGACTGGAATGGAATGATATAAAGTTGCAGAACCATTTTCAAACTTTACCTTCCTTTTCTTTACCTGAATTAGAAGGAAGCAAAAGCACCACTTCCCTTTGTTCACAAATGCCCTCACCTTTGCTGTCTTTCAACACCAGCTATCTCTTCTTGGCACTAGTTCAAATACAAAAGAGAAGGGTCACTCTGTAGACAATGCTCCATATTTACATCAAAACTTCTGGTTCAGACCTTGGATTCTTGAGATACTCCAGGTAACCTTAGCTGGAACAAGCCTTTTCAATTAGTGCTATGCGGGTCCGCAGTGCAGTATTTTGCCAGTGTCCTTGAGATTATCTCATACTGAATTTAGCAATACTTAATTCTCAGCTCACTGTGCATATGGTCTGTAGTTGCTATATTTGGAAAGACAGAAGTTTACACATATAAGGGCAAATGCAAAGAGGTGAATTAAGAAGCTGGAAGCATAGAAAAAATGACTGAAGAAAACAAAGTGGAGAATGGTAAGAAAAATGTAGTTGAGGGTAAGGTAAGGATAATTAAACCTGTGGCATGATTATGAATATTTCCTCCACAACCACATTATGTCCTTATAAAAGTTGGATAGCATTGCCAACAGTTTACTCAGTATCAGAACTCTTCTAGTTAGTATCATCTGATTGTGTAGTATAAGATGCTCGTTTTGGTACAAAATAATGTCATATGCATTATTTTCCTTCCTGAGAGGAGGAACAATTTAGAGGAGATCATAGTATTTTATACACAGAATTGCATGATTGGTGCATAATCTATAACATTTAATCCTAAAATGGAGCATTTATTATTTTTTGTAAGAGTCCAATCCAAATCACCCAATGTTATTTATATTTCCTAAGAAGCTCCACTCAGTTAGGTACAATATATTTCTATGCAGACTTGTATAAGGTTTAATGCAAGCCTGCTTTAATTCAAAGGAGATTTAGACTCCAATGCTATGTTCATTAACTTAGAAATGTTTAGATAGATTTCAAGGAACCTAAACATAGCTGGATCTCGCATCGCACTGTATGCCCTCCCTCGCTCCCCACATTGCATGAACATACAGACACAAACACATATAGTGAAAACTGTGTTATACAATGATGAAAGGAACACCTTGAAAATAAATTTGAAAGAGATTATTATCTTCCCAACATTTCCTAAAAAGGAGGCTATATTATCACCTCCTTTTTACAAGAAAATTAGTAACAAGAATTGTTTTAACCAACAATAAGAATTGCCTTAGCCAATAACATGCTTTATAGTCTAAATGAGGAGAAAAGAAGCAAAAGAAATTACCCCCTCTTATACAACACCCAAAACATGTGTCTGCCAAATGGCATGGTCATAAAACCTTAGTTTAAATGATTGAAGGGGGAAGGGTTTGAGCGGAAATGGGAAGAAAATGTAAACACTACAAATTGTTAAGACAAGAGTTCTCTCACCTTTACAGCCAAAAAGCAGCAGGGAATTGGCACAAGATCCCTTATACCCCAAAATTACCCTCTTTCAATTCTTAAATCAACCAGAGGCATTGGTTTTCAAGGTTTTGCCCTTTGTGATGGTGCTTGTTGTTGCTGTTTTTAACGGTGTCTTTTACAGTTCTGAACATTATTGGAAGAAAAACCTCCAATAAATGGTAAGCATATTTCTGAGATGACTCCACATCTCAAATTCAGAAATAGTTTCTACCAACACAGTACTTTTGAGGGGAAAGGTTTGATGTAAAGTGCTACACTGGCAAATTAGTGAAATTTGGTGCTTATAGAGAAGTAAAGCTTCCTGAACTCTTTGATTTCCTATAATCTTAATTGAAGTTAATGGAAACACAATAGCATTTACTGGAAAGGAAAAAGTTGAGGTGGTGGGTTTGGGAGGTCAAAGTTAAGCAGAGAACAGATAATTACTTATAATTGGGTCTACAATCCCAAACCATTTAGGCCGACAATGTGACAATCCAGAACCTATACTATTTTACTAGAAAATAAACCCATGGAATAAACCCAATGAGATTTACTCCCGAGCAAGGTATGTTGGTTAGTTATTATACAGCATGTTCTATTGGCATCTATCAAGTCCTAAAGCCCTGCTTTATCAAGATCATGGATCCAAAAAGTTACATACTCTTATACTGCAAATGGAAGCTCTTAAGAACCAGAAGGAAGGAAGGAAGGAAGGAAG
>AZIM01000025.1:238035-252255 GCA_000516915.1 Ophiophagus hannah
AAGGAAAGGAAAGGAAAGAAAAGAAAAGAAAAGAAAAGAAAAGAAAAGAAAAGAAAAAAGGGGGGGAGACAGAGGAAAGAGAGATTAAAAGGTGGACTTTTCACTGAAACTTATCAAAGTCCTCTGTGACAAGAATAAAACTGGCCTTGCAGATTGGCAGAGGTCCTCTTTTCAAGGTTAAGTTGCCCCCCCAAAAGTGGGGAGGAATATGGAGGGGCATGTACATACCACGAAGCTCCTCATGGGAGGGGTGGAGAGTACCAAAACTGACAAGCTTTCAGAATATAGTGGGGGGGGGGNNNNGGGGGGGGGGGGGGGGGGAGAGGCTAACTCTCCTGTTAGGAGTAGCAAGGATGGAATTCAGCAGTGACAAAATAAAGAAAGGCACATGCAGACATAACTAGCATAACTTTTCTGAAACTAAAAAATATTTGGCCAATCTCCTAACCTGAAGTCAGGATAAGCTTGAGACACCTTTCAAAGGAAAAGAAATCTGCATTCTCTCTCTGCCTGCCTTCCCTTTTCCCAAACTTCCACCAAAATTTCAGGTGCATTTCCCCCTGAAAGCCCTATGTTTCTTCTGTGTCTCTTAGAAGGCTTTCCTGAATGGCAGTAGCTGTTTTGGATGTGTGCTTATTTTCCCAACCTTTCTCTTCTAGAGGAGGAAGTGTTAAGTAGAATGAAGAAAGAACAATGTCTGGGGAAATTGTGGCTTGCAAACTTTATTTTAACTCCTTTCTTCTTTCCAGCTTCAACAATAGAACAAGGTGAAGAGAGAACAACAAAATATAGCATTAGTTTCCCCACCCCCAATAAAGTAATTCACGTATACAGTATACATTCTCTTTTTTTCACAGTAAACCTAGGGGGGAGGGGACCAAAAAAAAAAACAGAAGGGAAAAACACTTTTTACAACTTCTTCCACTGTGTGCATGCCAACTAAATGGGAAAGGCAAGAGAGAAAACGAGAAACACAGTTTTTATTTTTCTTTTGTTTTCCTTTTTCTTTCTTTTTTAAAAGATAAAAACACTTAAAAAGACGAACAGATAAATAAAACAAAATGGGAATCCAAAAGGTAAGAGGGTCTGTGACAGTCAAAAATGAAGACAACTACAGCATAAATAGGCAGTTTCATGTTGTTGGGTATATTTTCAGAGCTACCTGCAGAAGGGAAGTTTAACCACAACACGAGAAAAATGCAAAAAGAGACAAGGAATGAGAGGGACAGAGCGAGGGGGGGAGGGAGAGGAGAGAGAGAGGGGTGTTTTTCAGAGGAGGGATGAGAAAAAAGAAAAATAGGAGTAAGGAAGAAAGTCTTCAAAAGTGCAATGCTGTGTATATTTTGTACATCATTTCCATAGCACTGGTCTCAACTAAGAAGAGGGGGAGAGAAGGAGGGGAGGTGGAGAAAAAAGAGAGAGAGAGAGGGAGGGAGGGAAATTTTTCACAGCCATGGTTAACAGAAGCTATTGCATTACACTATTACTAATTCTTAACTGGCCAGAAGATGAAAAATAACAAACAACAAGGCTAAAAAGACCCCAGGATGTCTCGGTTTTTTTTTAAATATATAGTTCATTGTATGTATCAAAGGACAACCAGAAGAAGAAGACGCTCACAGCTATATTGTTTTACAGCAATAAAAGGCGAGATTCCCCTCCCTAAGCAGTATTTATCCTCCCCTCGTCGAAACCACCGCTCACATTAACTGGAATTAATGGAAGGGGGGGAGCGGCTTTCTGAAGCTTGCCTGTCCAGTCTTCCAGCGCCTACTTTTTGTCCCCCGTCTGTGCTTCTCCGCCCTCTTCCACCTCCTGAGCCCTTTCCATTTTCTGTTTCTCCAATTCTTCTTGCTCACATTTGCTGCTGGGGAACTTATCTTTGTTATTCTCCTTTTTCCACTTCATCCTCCTGTTTTGAAACCAGATTTTCACTTGCCTTTCGGTCAGTCCCAGGGCGTGCGAGACTTCAATTCTCCGCTTGCGGGTCAGGTAAGGATTAAAAAGGAACTCTTTTTCCAGCTCCAGGGTCTGGTAGCGACTGTAGGTTTGCCGGCCTCTCCTCCGTCCAGCGGCTGCTGGGGTGCGGGGAAAGAAAAAAGGAGATTGAGAAGACACAGCCGCCAGGTTAGGGGACAGAGGGGGAGAGAGCGCGAAAGACGCGCGCGCGCGCGCGCACACACACACACACACACACACACACGGACACGGACACGGACACACACAGAGAGAGAGACACACACACACAAAGGCAGCGGCGGAACTGCCCTTCTTGTACGGTACAAAGGGGAGGTTAATTACACAGCTATGGATGGAGAGAGGCGCTGACGAAGAGGTCCACAGATGCTCTCTCCTCCAACCTCACCCGGGTTCTTGGGTAGCTCACCTCGCTCTCTCCTTTCCTCCCATCTCTGTCATTTTCTTAGGAAAATTATTCCCTTCCCGACGTCCCAGGTTTCTGGCAAGGAAGCCCTCCCCAGCCCTTAAAACAGCCGCCGCCGCCGCNNNGCCGCCGCCGCCGCCGCCGCCGCCTGCCCACCCCGCATCTCCAGAGATTTAAAAGATAATAACCAAAGCGGCGAGAGAGGGAGGGAGGGGGCGGAGGACGCCAAGGAGAGACACAAAAAGGGGGTCTCGGAGGTTGTAAAAGTACCATAAACTTTAGGGGAAGCTTCTCCGATTGAAAGAAGGAGGGGAGAGAAGTCCAGTTCTCTCCATTCAAGAGAAAAGGTTCCTTTCAGGGTAATTAAGCGATAAAGCAATTCAGAGGTGCAAAAGTTTACCCTCATAAAACAGTACAAAGTAACCAAGGGTTGAGGTAGGGGGGAAGGAGGGAGGGGATGAAAGATAGTGGAAGAGGTGGGGGGGAAAAGGAAGGCGAAATTGCTTTATGGGTTCAGGAAATGCCTTCTCGGCGGCTGGACGCCTGGCTCTTCCTGGGATGCCTCCTCACCTTGCGGTCTCATCCAGGGAAAGAGTTGTGTGGGAGACGGGCTCTGCTCCGAATTGTCCGCGTCCTCTCCCAGGCCGGTGGAGGCTAGTTTGCAATCCGGATACTGCACCAGGTCGGATTCCTGAGCGCTGAAGAGGCTTTGTCTTTGCAACGGGTCATAGCCGTAGAAGTTGCTGGGATCTCCGTGGCATGCTACAGCGCAGGGATTCTGTTGGTAAGGGGAGCTGGAGAGAGAGGACGCCCCGTGGTAGAACTCCTGGATCTGGGTGGGGTGCTGGAAAGTGCCCCCCGTGCTCGGCCCGTACACCACCGTCGGTCTCCCTCCGAGTTCCTGGGCGAACCCACAATCGTAGAAGTTGGGGCGCAGGGAGTCCCCAGTTTTGTACTTGGAGAAGAGGGAGTTGACAAAATAGGAGCTCATTGTCATATAAATAGCTTATTTTAAATAGGTTTAAGATCTAGGTACCAGGGTTAGGGGAGATGAAAAGCCACAGGATGTTAGAAGATAACGAAGAAACGCCAACCCACGAGTCTTTGTGATTTCCAGGAATATATACGGATATGCATAGATTTTTTAAAAAAATCCTGAGGATGGAGTCAAAACTCTTTTTCAATGAACATGGTATCAGATTCCGCTTTTTAAAATTGCTGCTGTTGTTGTTTGTGACTGTTGTTATTATTATTCCTCTCTGTATGTGTGTCTCTCTTTCTCTCTCTTCTCCTTTTTCTTCTTTTTTTCCACCTTCTTCTTTAACCCCCCCTTAAAATATATATGTATATATATCGGCACTTAAAAAAGTTCTCGCTTTACATTTCCAAGGCGAGGTGCCAGTTCATAAACAGTTTTCCGTGATTTACTTCGGAGCAAATGAGTTTGTTCATATTTCGCAGTGTCTTTTCTGGATCATTTGCATCTATTACGGAACCCTCATCCTATTGGTTTCCACATACTCCACACGGACTCTGAACAGCCTGCGAGCAGGAAGGAGAGTGAGTGGGAGACAGAGAAGGAAAGAGAGAGAGAGAGAGAGAGAGGGAGAGAGAGAGAGCGAGAGAGAGAGANAGGAGGGGGGGAGAGGGGGAGGGGGTGGGTGGGGTAAATATAGAGATTAAATATGCTAAACTATCTACGTTAATGAGATATCTCTCGCCTTCGCCTCGCGACAAATCATCTACCTAAGCCCACCCAAAAGATTGATATTTGGGGAGGGTTGAAAAATTAAAGAGAGGCTTTGCTCCCATCGTTAATTTTCATTTTTTTTTTAATTTTTTTTTTAATTTTATTTTAACGAGGCAGTTTTAGCCCTTTGGAAAATGTCAGAGTTGCTTTGGAAAACTGTAAAAAGAGGCCGGATTTAATTGCTATCCCTTTTTTTCTAAAAGCCTCCTATAAATGTAATTGGTATTTTAATACCAAGTTATCAAATCCTACGGCGTCCTATAGCCTCAACATATTTTAAAACAAACGAGATAGTCAGATTTAACATTTTAATGATCAATTTCCTTATTATTGATAAAGGCTTAAGCATCAGTGCCAAAAGAAAGAAATGGTCCATTTGTAACGGCCTCCTCCCCAAAAAGGATAGGGCCTTACACTGTTTAACAAACTATACTGCACAAAAAAAATAAAATAAAGCTAAGTAAAAAGATGTGGAGACCCACAAACACAGGCATACATACAGAAAAGAGCCAAACAAGTAAATATTTTAAAAAGCAAAACAAAACAAAACCACACACTCTCTAAGATGTTCTTGCTGGTTATATTGCACTACATAAAAAGCTGTTAGAGGGTTTTTATGAGTTCTTTTCTCCACAGCTATAAAAACCCAGGTTTCGATTGGCGCCTAAACACCATTATTGCAAGATGTTGGGGTGTCAATACTGAATTAAAATGATTATAGTTTTTCATATATAACATTGACTTTTCAGCTCCCTGATATCACCCCCTCCTACCACACTCTCCTGTTATGTCTCCCCCCCCACCCCGTCTTCCTCTTCTGTTCCAGCAGAGAGGAAGCTATCTCCCACCTCCCCTTAGCTCCCAACCACCACAGTTGTGGGTCTTAACTGAGCGTTCACATGTGCCATCCTCAGAAGTAGCCCCCCCACCCCAAAGCCTAGTTCAAGCCACAAGGTGCTTTGCTTTTAACTGAGAAGGATGCTGGAGGAGGGGGAAAAAAGTGGGGGAGGGGGCGACAAGTGAGATTATAGGAGGAAGGTGGAGTTTTTCCTATTTCCCTGACATCGCTTTAACTTGCTTTCAGCTTTTGCTAACTCGACAATCTCATCACCACCATATGACCACCAGAAAGTAAATTCTAGTAGCCCTTCAGCTCTATCAGCAATTATTTTGTTGGAGCATCTCTGCTCCAAAAGATGCCAATCGCAACCCTCCAAATATAAAGTTTCCCTACTGTATAAGCTTGTTTCTCCAGGCACTCCTTCACATCCTAACATAGAGATATGTCATTTCTGCATTATCTGAAATTACAGATTTTTGTGCGCTCTGATCACACTTTTTGGACTGGGAATCTTGAAAAGGGCCCAACACTTGCCCAGCCGTGCGCCTTTCCGCCATCATACAGTTATATTTGATTAACACCCGAAAAATGAATCCAAATAATTCCATTCCAAAACAGAAGAGCCCTCTCAGAAGAAACCATTTCAAAGTCCTGTACATCTTTTAGTCAAAATCCTGAGATATATCTTTTTTTGAGGGGGAGAGAAAATAATTCATATTACGGTAGGTGTTCAGCTGAGAGGGATGGAGGAGGAAAGAAACAAAACAGAATGAGGAGGCTTCAAAATTATTTTTTAAATGTAAGAACAAGTCTGTTTCACTTGTTTAGAGGCTATTTTTTTCTCCGACCCTTCTCCCCTCTCTAAAAGATAATAATTCCTTGAAATACTTGAAATGAATGCTTAAAAATAGAGCTTTCATTTCTATATTTTCTTTTCCTGACCATTGAATGGAAGAAACGCTTTTTAAAAAAAACGTTTGATTATTGCTATCTATAAATAACATAACAAAACAGGGGCCAGCTTTTTCCTTCTCCAATATTTTCTCAGATTTATAGGACAACCTTTGGGATCTTTACTGAGAACTTAGCCCCAGTATTTCCTTAACAACTAAGCCACAAACTTTCTAACATTTACCTATGAAATGCAGACCTACACCCTTGAATATAATAAGGATTATCTATGAATAAAGATTGCTTTATAAGCTTTCTCAAAAATGATTCCCCACAACTAGTATGTATTTACAACCAGTCCTCAAATACTTAGAATTTGCTAGCATTTTTTAAAAAAATCTACCTGGCTGACATCTCCCGGAAGGCATTTGTTAATCTGCAAATGCTTACTACCAGGCTTGTGCTTGTGTGTGTGTGTGTGTGTGTGTGTGTGTGTGCTCATGGGGGGGGATGAAAGAGAGAGAAGAGAGAAAGAGGAACCAGAACCAAGATAAGATAGCTGAGTTATCCTGGAAGTTAGCATTTTAACCAAAGTGCAGGGCAATTTAGTGTTTGATATCCTATGAAGAATCGTCATCAGCATTAAATCATTGGGATACTGTACTTGGGGCCTCTGATGAAAGGCAAATGTTTCTATTATAGGGGATAGGGGAGAGGGGGAAAATAACCACTAGAGAAAGTGAGAATATAATTTACAAATACCCAGCGGAGGAAAGATTTATTAGAAAATCTTCCCCCAAAATACATCACTTGGTAAATTGTAAGTTCTCATTGTTTTATAGCTCCATGAGTGGATTAAAAAAAAGAAGGTTTTTTTTCTATTAATTAGCACAAAGTACATCTGGTTAAAAGATTGCAGCTTTTATGTATTTTAGAGTTGCTGAACACTGCCAGGAATTGCAGTAGAAAGGGGAGGATGGGACTCTCCATTTTCTTCTTTTCTGACTACCCACATCTAATCTCTCTTTTTTCCCTTGAAGTTCAGTTTTGTAATGTAGAAAATCTGCTGGGTGTTGTTTAATCAGTTTATGGAATCTTGACTGTTTCTGACATTTTGTTATCTTTTTTTGTGCATTTTTCTTTATAAAACATCTTTATTAAAATGGGTTCTGATTTTAGTTTTTAATCTCTTTTTTACTTCTTATCGGTCTCTTTTATTCATAGGATTCCTTTGTGGGCTGACAATGTTTTTGAATGGGACATTGGAAAATACTTGTTTTATCTACACACAGAGAAACATGCATATAGACATCTGTGCGCACAAGCACACATGTATACTTTTACCTACGCACACATCTATACCTTTTTTTAAAAAAAAGAAAGAGAATGGTGTTGGAATTACTTGGTCCTAATTGTATTTTTAAAGAATCACATTACAGGTAAATTTGTCTTTGATTCACTACTTTTACACACACACACACACACACACACACACACACACACACACATATTCTTTACACACACACACACATTCTTTAAAAAAGAGAGAGGTTGGTTTAGGAGTTACTTGGTCCTAATTGTATTTTGAAAGAACCAGGTAAATTTGTCTTTAATTCACTCAGAAGGTCACTGTCCTTTTCTAATGTAACTAAGCATAGACACGACATATTCTGGAATTTGTGTTGCTGGAGAATTCCTTCACATTCTTCAAAAGCTGGACAAGTACACTAGAGAATAAACAGTTCGACAACACTGCAAATATTTAAGGATATTTATGATGATTCTCATAAAATTGCCATACTATATAACGGTCTACAATGATTCCCATCAAAGTATGCCGAAATCTCTATGGACTGGACAACGGATGACATCTCCTAGAATTTGTGACCCATCTTCCCTCTCTAGCTAAATAAATTCTACATTTTGAAAATAGGGGTATAAATATCAAAACCTTCTGACATCACAAAACAAGTAGAGAGGCCAAAGAACATTGCTCTGATTGTGTCGTTTATGCGGTTAAAGAACTATTTGCTTACAATCACACGCAGAGAGGGGGGATGGGAAGCAGAAGCACACACACAAAAACACACGTTTAATCATACTCTGGGTAACAAGTTCAGCATTAAATTGTTCCCACAAAGCTCTGTTAAGACAAATGGAGTTGCGGAGAAACAATTATACAAACTCCCCTTCTTTGGCTCGAGGTATGTGCAGGCAATCTTCTCGCGGCCTTTGTGTGACAAGTTTTCATCCTTCCTTCTTTGCTCGCCTTCCAATGGACCGAGTATTTATATCTTCTGAGAAGAAACGCTCCAGAAAGATCGCCATGATTAGTCCTATATTTTATGCTTGGGGATTTATTCACAATGGTTTCGAGCAACAATTCCGTTTATTGTTCGTAATGAAATCAAGGTGTTGTAGACTCAAGAGGGAAAGACACTGCGGTCCGGTTATTTCTACCATGGAGTGATAGCACCATCTAACGACGATTCGAAGTAAGACACCCTTAAAAATAATAGATGGTAATAAGCAAAGATGGGTTAGGGAGATTGGTTGTGATGCTTTTATGGATCCCATCTTTTCTTTTCCATTGTGTACATTTTAAACGATTGTTACTTATGATAAATCATGGAGGAGTATATAAGATTTCTTCTATGACTGTAAGTGGAAAGTGACCACTGTCTCCTCAGAATTCCTGCTTAGTTCTACTGTTTTGCTTTTCATCCGGTCCGTTTTCAGGGCAATAAAAGACAAGAGACCGGGATTCTGCTTTTGAAAAACCACCATTGTTTCAAAGCCCGAGACTAAACAATTGAACTATTCTGTTCTGGAAGGGAAAGCTTGGGTTGTAAATAGCTTTAAAAGAGGGCAGAAAAAGCTTTTTAAAACCAGACGTCTGGCCAGGACTCGGAGTGTGTGTCTACATTTGGTGGTGGGGGTGATAGAGGATGTTGGGGTGGGGGGTTGGGGGGAGGAAGGGGGACGTTGCTGAGAGTTTATGATCCAGGATGCTGGCAACTTGAAAGTGATAAGAAATGACGGACAAAGGCTGAAGCAATCCAGAACACAGGGTTTTCACAGAACCCACAAGATTTGGATAAATTAAGAAACACTTTCTTTCTGCCCCACCCCCCCTTTCCCATTTCATTTTTCTCCTCTTTTTAAATGTTTCTCATTTCTGTGTGAAATGGACAAAAATACATCTCTGCTTCTTCTCCTCCTCCTCCTCCTCCTCTTCCCCCACCGTAGAAAGACATTCTGGTAATTTAGGAGCTTCTGAAAGTTTCCTACTCTTGTTTGCTTTACAGTTGCTTAGTTCCTTAACCTTCAGAAATTTATACCCTATAAAGTTTTATGGCGGTCATATTCTTTTATTGCAGCCTACCGCGCAGAGTTTTCTTCTCTCTTTTATGACAAGCTACTCTCCTACTTCTACTCCAGTAATACCCAGCATCTAGCAATCATTTTCATTCTCCTTTTGGAATATATATATTTGTGTGTGTGTGTGTGTGTGTGTGTATACACATACACGCATGCATATCTGTGATAATGAAGATAATGTGCTTGTTTTTTAAAAGGCTTCATAATCTTTCAAGAAGTTGTATGATTATGTGGATTTTGGATATAAACAAAAATGGGAACAACTGTACATGATTTTCTTTTGAGTAGAGAATAAAGATATTCAGGTGACTTTGGCAAAATCTATTCTTTTAATCTGAGATACCTTTTGGTTAAAATTACAAGACTGGACATTGGAAATTTTTTAGTTGGTCTTCCTTCTTTCCTTCCTTCCTTCTCTGAAGCTGAAGAATTCTGGATCTTCACCCTTCCATCTCTGTGGAAAACAACCTTCAGTGTCTACACCTCTTTCCTGTAACAGGTAAACATCACATTCATTCACACATATTCTCTCATTCATTCATGGGTCCTTTATGTTTTCTTTTGTTTTCTGGCCTAAAAGTAACAAGAAAGACTCTTTTAACTCTTTTAAATTGAAAGACAGAGAATTGCTTTATTTCTGTTTTGCTGAAGAGATTCAGAGATGGAGCCGACTTCACACAGAAAGAAATAAAAATACACTGAGAATGAGCTTTTTCTAAGGACAAAGGAGAGAATCTCCAACAAACCAAATCAAACCTTAAAATATGTTTATAATACACGCTAAAGAGCCACTAAAGAAAAACAAACACAAGTGCAAATATTTCTGCAGTTTTAGAAGAAGCAATATAACACAATGAGATATAGGTCAGGGTCCCCTTTAAATCGATTTTTATTCTGTGGGATTAAACAACTGTGGAAAATACATTTTGACCTTATAGAACTGAAGAAACAATATTTTTTCAACATTTTTCCTCTACAGAGAGACTTTTTTCTAATGAAATCAACTAGTTTCTCTTATTAATCCATGCATTACCAAAAATGCAGCTTTCAAAACATCTCTTGTCTTCGCTAATAAGGTCTAGGAACGCATCTATGACTAAAATCAGTTAATATGCTAATACATGTGTGGAGAATGTTTTTCTTTACAAAATGTTCATATTAATTTTGAGAGAATTTCAGAGCAGTTTTTCTGCAATGCTCAGGGTGTCTGGTCGGCTTTGAGAACTATTAGAGGCAAATAAATGCCGTGGATAAACCACCAAACCACCCCAAATCCTCCCACATCCTAGCTGGTGAGATAGACTCTCTAATGCTGGCAGTCCTATATCTAAAAACCAAACAATACCTCCAGCTTTCTTTTTATTAGGAGAAGTTAAACAGATAAATGCAGAAGCTCAGACTTTTTCCTTTAAAACCCAATATAAAATTGGTTTTGAAAAACAGTATGAAGTTAGCAGAATTTAAGCCTTGGGTATGCTCTATATTTTTTCCCCACAGCAACAATTTGTTTGTTTTGTAGAGGATTCGCCCAACAATCCTTCTTTCCTGATCCAAGACAACTTGCCTAGGATGTGGGCACTTCAAATTTTTGTTTCCCCCTCCCCCAGCCCCAGGAAGCAATTTTTCAAAAACCCGCTAAAATATTTAAAAAACCTGCTGGAATAAAAGATTTATTTGCTTGCCATTTCAGAAAATCCTTCAAACCAGGCAATACTATTTGAAATGTAAAGTTAAAATCTGCCTATCAAATTTTGAAAGAATGACGGCAGACAAAAACAATGGTAGAAAAATTCTGTACATCACTCTATGAAATTAGATTTTTCTTCTTGGACTCCTGTCTACAAAGAGAAAGAGCCTTACATTTAGACAAGTATTCCCCTCCCCTTTCCCCCTTCCTCATCCCTGTTATGTTATGAAAATTTCTCACCGAGGAATGGTGTTATATCTAAAAAGTGGGAGTGCATAATAGCAGTGAAAATCAGTTTAGAAACGTGGAGCCTTGTCTGGTTCTGCAACTGTTTAAAAGCTTAAAATGGTTTAAGACCCATTTTACATTCTTATAAGCCACAGAAAACAAGAGAAAGCTTCACGAGAGTACATTAAGGAACAGTTCTCCCTACAAAAGCAACAGAAGAGCCTTCCCACATCATATAAGCATCTTGCATTAAAGTAACTTACCTACCCCCCTCCCTGAACTCCCCTCTATTCAAGCCCTCCAAAAGGTGGGGTTGCACTCACTTCAATAATCATAAAGGAAACAAAATCCCAGGTCTGATTATTTAAAAGTGAAAAATGGGGCTACTAAAGACTTTTTATCTAATGGGACTGTTTTTCTATTTGTAAACAAAGGAGATATAAAAAGTATTTAAAATCAAAGAAAGCAATTTATATCTCAAAAACAATCAACCATCTTTTTGGATCACTCCATGTTTGTGTTCAAATAAATGTAAAATGTGGTACAAGACAAGGAAAGGGGGTGGATCCCACAATATTCAAGTATTAAAACTTCTCTGTGAAACTGGAGAAGTGACAGTTGACTCAGAGACCCTCTATCACACTTGGTATTTGAGTGCTGAATAATTCTTGTCCTTAATAAATTATATATATACCAAAAGCAAAGAGCCCCCTGCTTTTACAAATTTAAGTATATAGGTTTTTGTTTTCTGACCCTCCTTATCTCCTTAAAAATGTTTTAGTGGACAAGCGTGAGCAAACTAGAAAGTTCCCCAATGCCTTCTCCAAAGACAAGAGAAGGAATAAACAAGCCCGGGAGTGCGTCTTCCCCAGATGCTGGTGAAAGTTTGCTCTGGGCATTACTTGGGGCAATGTTTTGACTAACCTACTTTTTTCTTTCTAAAAGCTGCTCAACACACAGGCTAAGGGAGGAAAGAGGAATGCCTTCTGAATGCAAGCCCTCAAAAAGTTCATATTTTATAAATGGTTTTCCTGGAGATTTCTTCCTTGTATTCCATGAATAGAGGGGAGATCTCATCTACCTTAAGAAAAAGAGTGATATGGAGGTTGAATTGGGGTATCATTCACTTGGGCATCTGTACAGTTGCTGATTCTGGATCAATCCAGTTCCAGCCTGGGAATGCGGGGCGCATGCCCTTAGCTGATGGCAGGTTTAAGGTCAGCCTTCTTTTCCTTGGCTTAATCAATAGGATTCAAAGCAACCCTCATGCAATGACTACCTTTCCAATGCTTTGCATTACAACTCTCCCCATTCTCATTTATTCTGGCAAGGAGGGGAGGATTTGAAGCTCACACTGTTTGTAAGGCTTCAAGTTTGGGAAGGTCTAACAAACAAAAGGAAGTAGCTGTGCTTACAGACTATTGCCTGTCAACAATTACCTTTCAGTGCATAGCATCCCACAACCCATCTTATTGTCCCTTGCTGGAGTGATCAGTAAATATATTTAAAAAGTGGGGAGAATGTCAAATGAAAACAAGCATGTGTGTAGTCTTCTGAACCTTTTGCCTGCCAAGCAGGAAGTCTCTTTCTAGCTTGCTTGCTTTTATTGTCATCTCAAACATAGCTGAGAAGGAAGTGATTGACCATCCAAAACCATCTAAGTTTGAGAGGGATGAAAATTGGGGTAGAACAGAGAAAGGGGGAAAAAGAAGAAGAAGAAAGTTTCACTCTTTTCCCTGCTCCTTATTCATTTTCTTCATTTTCATCCTGCGATTCTGAAACCAGATTTTGACTTGTCTTTCACTCAGGTTCAGAAGCCTGGCCACTTCATGTCTACGGTCCCTGGTGAGGTACATGTTGAACAGAAATTCTTTCTCCAGTTCCAGGGTCTGGTACTTTGTATAGGGGCATCTTTTCTTCCTGGAGGAACGAGCATGCAACCAGTTGGCTGCTGGATTACCTGAAAAAAAAAAAACACCCAAAAAACAGGGTCACTCAGGAATTTACACCAAATCCTCCAAGGTTCTTAAAATCTCTTTGGGCCAACTTTTGAATTATTTGAAGACAAACTCATGTACAGTGGAGACCTACCAAATCTTATCTATAATATAATGTTGGAAAAATAGATGTGCAAAATATATCTGCTGTATATCAAAATAGTCATGTTTGACATGCAAATAGCAAACAAGACTTTAGAAAGGAAAGGGGAACAAGGAAAATCAAAGTGAGTAATTTATTTAACGAGATGGTAGAATATATTTATTTACAATATTGACATAAAATAGAAATTCCTTCCTTCCTTTTTCTTTCTTTCTTTTTTTTTCTTTTTCTTTTTGTGCTACAAGGAAGAAACAAATTGCCTGTCTGTTGTCTAGAACACCCTAATTTTCATCATGAACCTCCTAATCCAGCAAAGTAGGGTATCAAAGGGAGAAAGCTGGTATCCTCTCTTGAAAGCCACAACATTTCCCCAGCAGTACCATATAGTGCCTTCTACTCATGGATATTATTTTAGCCCAAGCAGAGTTACAGAAGTAACAGCCCTGAATTGGAGAATTCATGAGACCTTTAAATGAGGGGCAGAGAAGGAGAAACACTGTGGCTAGAAGCCAAGTCAATAAAATGTTAGAGGTGTGTAAACCGGACTATAGAAGGTCTGATGTGGCCACATCTTCACCAAGGCAAACAAAACAAAACAAAAAGGCAGCTGGATGTGAGTGTGTGTCTGCGTGTGTTGTGCTGTTCATGTAAAGACAAGCTAGCCTAATCCATTAGTAACTGGGTTCTTTCATACAGAGGGAATTATTCTACCAAGGGAAAGGACTGGGGGTGCTACAGCGAAAAAGCCAGCTCTTGCCTGGTTTCTTGGCCTCCTGCTGAAATTAAAAGCAGCCTTGCAAGTCTGAATTCTTGTTGGATGGCAGGAGCGGGTATGGACGCCATTTCTCCATGGATAAAATGAAATCCATTCTCTCTCTCCCTCCCTCCCTCTCTCTCTCTCTCCCTCACTTTCTCTCTCTCTCTCTCTCTCTCCCCCCTCTCTCTCTCACACACACACA
>AZIM01000025.1:255310-269064 GCA_000516915.1 Ophiophagus hannah
GGGTGGATGGATGTTGCAGCGATGTCGATGTGGGAGGGGGAATCGATTCCCTCCCCCGAAACATGAAAGAGAAATGCTGAGTTTTGTCCTCTCTTTGCCTTCCTTAAGGCTCTTCTGGGGATTTCTCCTTTCCCCCACCTCGCCCCCGCCCCCCACTGCCAAATGTATAAGCGGCCATTCTGGACTCCTTCGCTAGCCTTCGATATGTCAAGACTACTTATCTCAGTCGGGAAAATGCAATATGAATTGTGCTTTCTTTTCTCTAAAGTTTTCCAGAAGAGGGCGGGGGGATGAATCGGGTTACAAGTCCAAGGCGTACGGATGCACGTACGCGAGAGATGCTTTCCACATGGTGGTGGTTGTTATCACAATCATTATTATTGTCGTTGAAAGCTAGGTTGTAGATGGCGAGTAACCTACTGCAAAAGCTTTTCACACCGGAAGATTTTCCCTGTGTCCCCTCTCCGTTCAACATTAACCGCCAAGGATTTGTATATATATATATATATATAATCCCTCCACGATTATATATTAAACATCGTCACGCGTGTGCGTTATGTATGCCGGTGTCGATGTACACGCGCGTGACCTGATGATGCCTGAATGAAATCTATAGCTTGTAGTAAAACGGTAGCTTATATGGTAAGCATATAATTATAAGAAAGGTCTACGCAGGGATACATATATTCACACTCACGTATCTATCGTTCCCGTATATTTTTAAGTATGTGTATCTACATACAGAATCACTGTGAGTTATATGTTGCTTTGATAGACAAGGTTTTAAACAGGCAGAGCGTGAACTACGGAGTGGGGAGGGGGGGGGAATGCCGGTTCCGGACTGCAATAGCACCGTTTGTTTGGAAAGCANCTGCAATAGCACCGTTTGTTTGGAAAGCAATGGAGGGGCGGAGGAGGCTTGGTGGAGAGGAGACGGATTTGCACTGCTGAATCTCACCTCCCCTCTCTCCTTCTTCCCCGCCATATACACGCACTTTAATTTTACTACCCTTGTAAAATGTCCAATTCGGTACCGCTTCTTTTTCTTTCCTCACAGAAGGCGTTAGACCTGAGACGGTTAAATAGTTGAATAAAACTTACATTAGCTTTCTTTGATTTTTATAGCCTTGAATTTACTGCCTGTGGAAAGGGAGGGTATTGAGGTGGGGGGCGGGGGGGGATAGAGAAGCCAGGGATGGGAGAGATGTCTTGAACCTTACAGAACCCTCTTTTTGCCCTCCTGCTGTTCAACCTTCTTAATGCTGTAGAATGAATCCAACACAAGCCAGATCCTCATGGATTTTCATTACTAAATCTCGTTCAGTGCCTTTGCTTCCGAAGAGTTCTCCAGTTCAGGTCAGCGGCTGTGGAGCATAGATTGACAGCACAGGTCCTAAAACATATAATTGCAAGTTTATGTTCTCTTTTCATTATTGTTTAGTGTCATTTACTTCTAAGTAAATATTTTTCGTTATATCAGCATTGATTTATTATACCAATGCGCTCCGGCTTAACTGCCTTGCCAAGCTAGCTGTCGGTCTGCGTCAAGCATCGCAACAATGCCTGATCGTAAATTCCTCTTCCGTAACCTGGTAGATCCCGTTTTCTTTCCAATGGAGCAGGAAGTGTAGGGGTAGGTGGGGATGCTCTGTTCCCCCCCCCCCACATACACAAGATTCCACTCTTCTAAAAATAAAAGCAACAAGAAAAGAAAAAGAGAGATCTTTCAGCTTTCAGCAAACAGCTTTAAAACGGTGCAAATAGTCATTCAATATGAATGCAGAAAAAGGGATTGTATTCTGTGACTTTGGAAGTAAAAGCTCCCTTTTCTAAGCCCTGGCTTTGACCGAGTAATTGGTCTAGCTGGGGCTTTGGAGAATTCCATTAGTTCTTCTAGAAGAGGTCCTTCTGGCAATGAAGAGACTAAGTCCAATAACAACTATGGCAGACTATATGGTGAAGCTTCCTTTCACTCAAATATATTTTCTTCTTACAGAGTGGAAGTGGCTATTGTGAAGATATGGAGCAGGATAATGTGTGTAAGTGTGGGGTTTGCAAAGACCATAGTTGGGTTGGTAGATAGTAAAGTAGACCTGAACTGGGTTGAGAAATATATCAATGGCCAGAAAATTGGAAGATAGATGCGTGCATAGATAGATTGAGGCATTCAAAGGAAGAATAGAAATAACCTTTCTTTCTGGCAGAAATTAAAATATATTAATTAAAAGAAATCACAGAGGGCTGTGGCACTACAGTTCTAAGAATAATCAGAGTAAGAGATCCTTAGAAACCCTGGGACCTTTGAGAATAAAGGTATTGGGAAAGAAAGAAGTGGGGGAGGATGAGACAGGAATTAGAGGTAATCTGAACTAGTGGAAAGATGATACATTCAAATGCTGTAGAAATTGAGTTCTTTTTGGAGTAATATATATAACAGCACATGGAAAACCAGCCTGCACCCCATTCTTATCCAACTTATGCTCTTCATTTGTGGTTCAAAGGAAGGCAGAGGTGGATAGTTGGAAGAGCGAAGACACTTTATGTTTGAACCTCAGGAACATATATTTTGCACTAAGCAGATTAATTGAGATTTTTTTCAAGTAAATCTTTAAAGGACTGCAACTGTGATCATGCCCAGTCAAATGTAAATTATTTTTTACCTAATAGTTTAAATGGTCAAATTCAGCTAGGTCTTCCTTTCTTTTCCTGCAATCAATGGATTTAATAATAATAAAAACCTGGGTATTTCTCACTGAGTTTAGCGGGGATATTTAAGGATTGAAATCTGAAGAGTGATTAGATATTGATAGATAGAACCCTTCAAAATGAAACCTGACAGCTAGTATCTGAAAATGATACTTTAGCATTTGAGATAGATTTCTGTTCCATAGTTAATATGCAGAATAATCCAATTCAGCTTGGTTTGGGCTAATTAAGTTGGTTCTTTAAGTTTCTTCTAGTCTCAAGGAGCTATCACTGTCTGTTGTTGTTGTTCTTGCTGCTTCTAAGGCAAACTTTAAGCCAAAGTGGGGGAGAGAGTCTCAAAATGTTTTATTTTAAATAATCTCTTATTTAAAATGTGACTGCTACTCAGTTTTGTGAACATCATCTGCCAATGTGCAGATTTCCTTGATTTAT
Organism: Ophiophagus hannah; assembly: GCA_000516915.1. NCBI lineage: Eukaryota > Metazoa > Chordata > Lepidosauria > Squamata > Elapidae > Ophiophagus > Ophiophagus hannah. The sequence continues at coordinate 258,449 of AZIM01000025.1, forward strand.
TTTAATTATACTATATAATTATAATATTTAATAATAAATATTATTAAATAATGTTTAATACTAATCAGACTAGAAAATACATCAGATTTTTTAATGTGAAATAGACATCCCACAGCAATTAAAATAGAAAAGAAAGCATAAAATAAATACAGTTGCATGGCATTTTTTATTTTTACAAAATCAGATTTGGAAGTTATCTTCTTCCACTTTGGGCATTCAAAAGTATATATGGACTATTTGAAGGTATTATGGAAAGACAGGCTTTCTCATTGGCTAGAATTTAGATCAGTAATGGATTAGCAAGCATTTTTGGTTAGAGAGGTGTTTTTTTAAAGAAAAAAGTTATGAAATTTACTGAAAATTAATTGAAAGGAAACACCTGTTCAGAGTTTTTTTGCAAGACAATTTGTTCACATTTTACCTATAATGAATATATTTTTGGGAAATCCTCAGGCACCTCCTATAAATAATTATGAGACATGCCAGCAGCTGAGTACATAATTTTGTAGAGTATATAAATTTATACTCAAATGTCATCAGAAGAGTTTCCCTGAACAGAACCCAAAATTTTCTCTAGTGAGAAACCACACAAGAAGACCTGCAAAAGCCATTTGCTTTCCCATGTACTGGGGGTTTTATCCAGGGATATATTCATTTTAATTTCTTCTCTTTCATAAAAAGAAAAAAAAGCCATAGCGCTCATCCATCCACATTATCAAGACAGACTCTTTGGATATTCTGTTTAAAACAGAGAGATCAACTTTAGTTCATTTAATATATAAGGATCTTTTTTTTTAATTGAGATGCTTTTCATTTTTCATTTTGAAAATGCTATGCAGACTAATGTCTGGAAAACAGTTTTGCTTTCTGGATAACTGTTTCCCAAAGCCCTAGTGTGTTAAACAGGCTTCCCTCATCTCAAAACATTTTTCCAAGGCCATCTACTAAACACAGCAGGAATAGCAAGAAGATTACAGACAAGAGTAATTACTAAACAAGACTTCCAGATACTATCCAATCTAGAGAACTTTAAGCCAAAAAATCTCAGCACACATAAATAAAAATCTCTTGACTAAGTTTGAAATACCCAAATTTGCTTGAGAGTGTAAACTTATTTCTGTTTGTTAAGGCAAAGAAGACATTCTGTTTCTTTTTTTAAAACTGGCTTTCAAAATATGTGACCTATTTAGAAAATGATGGGGCATTTATATTTTTCTTAAGAAGACTCATTCCATTTTAAACAAAGAACAATATATATCCAAAAGTAGACAACAGTTGGCTGTTCAAAAATACCTTTACTACTTTGGGAAAGAGAAGTTCAAGCAATGTTTATTTCAGAAAATTGATAAAAATTAAATTGCACATTTCACAATCTCTAGACTTCTATTTAATGTGTTACATATACTGAGAATTACTTTCCTGAAAATATCCAGTAATTTAATTAAATTTAGGGCTATAACTTCTTTCAAATCATGGTTTCTCCTCTAGTCTTTCTTTCTTCATTTGTGTTATCATTTGAGACAATACCACTTTTGTCTGACCAATTTTTCATAGAAATGATATTTCACCATGCAAATTTGGGATTTCAATACTTCCCCCCCTTTTATACTTGATAAATGGTAAGTGGTGATTACTTCTTTTAAAAGATCACAAACATCACTAGCAACCCCTCCCCGCATTTTTTTTATTGTTAGTAATAAACCATGTGGGGAGGGGGGAAGTTATCTCTTTTCCCAAGGAACTTTTTCCCCTTTTCATGCTTTTTATATCATACAACTAACAACTACAACCAGGATCTCTGTAGAGCTTCTATCTACTTGATTAAACTGTATCAAATATTGCAATGCTCATTGGAAGTGCGGGAGATTTCAATAATAATTGCTCTTTCAGGTTTTTGAATTAGCACCATTCAAAATGTAGACCATCCATCCCTTATCTTGAGAGTGAATCCAGTGAATTTAGTGGCAGTGCAGGATTACACTGCATATAGGTAAATTTAAATTATTCAGAGAGAAAGGAACTTCTGTAAAACCGGAGTGGGAAGTTCACACACACACGTGACTTTCACTGAAACACCCCCTACCCTTTGATCCATATGATTGCAAACGAATTTCCTTCGGTTATAATGGATCTAACTTTCAAGGAAGTGTATTTGGGCTTTAGTTGCAATCCGAAGTAGTCAAACAAAGACTAAATTGGATTAAGGGGATGAAGGGCCGTAGATCCATGAAGAAGTTTCTCCCGGGGCAGGACTACTGCCTTTGACACACTCACCCTTCGGCAGAGATTTCTTCCCCAGAAAAAATAGCTAAAATTTCGACCTTTTCACGCAACTCCTAAAGGATTCGCATCCCTTCGCTTACTCCGACATTGGCACGGCTCGGATTAATGGAGAGGACGAATTTCAAGGCAGTCGATCTGGAATCTTTAGGCGATAGATCCGGGCGGTTTTACATCGAAGCCGAAGGTCTGCTAGTTCGCTGTTTTTCTGATTCTAAATTAAAAGCCTTCTCTTAGGATCGAGTCAACTCTTGACGTTTGCAGTTGTTCATTCACAGATTAAATTACTCCTAGGCACAGCATGATTTGCTTTTTTCAAAAATAATAATAATAATAATAATCGGGAAATAGAACTACCAAAAACAATTCAACCCATCCACCACCACCAGACCCTATTTTTCTAAAAAAAAAGGAAGAAAGAAAGAGTGGCGAATAAATAGTTCAGAAACGAATCCTTCTACCGTCTCCTTTAAGTTGTGAATGAGACTTCAGTTTTAATGAGATTTAGGAAAAGAGGGGAGGCTTGGGATGGTTGAAAGCTCTATTTATCTAAAATATGTCTTTGTAAGGATTTTTTTTAGAAGGTTGGAATCGATCTTTTTCTATTTCTCATACTATCCAGGATTCTGAATGTTTGAGAAGTTTCTTGAAGAAGAAAACAAGTGCAGAGAGGCAAAAAGAGCCAAGGGAAAAGTGCTTTCTAGAGAGAGGAAACAGATGAGCAGATGCAACAAAAGATCCCAGAAGTTGAAGCTGGAGGACTCAAATTGGAAAGGAAAGTTCCAAGCCAGGTTTATCTCCTTATCAGTTAATAAAGCACTTTGATATCTTTTCTTGAGATCTGTGCACAGGAGAAGATAGAAGTCTTGTTTTAAAAAAAAAATTGGGGGAGGGAAGAAGAGGGAGAAGCAGATGTTAAATTATGGTTGGATAAGTTTGGCTCACCTTCAGTGAAACTATTGCCTCGGAGTTGCCTTTGAGCCCAGCTTGACTCCTGGTGACATGGACAATCCATAGTTTTGTCTTTCAGAAGTGGATTGCCACTGCCCTCTTTCAAGGCTGTCCCCACTATCTTACAAGGTTAGCCTATGACTCTGGTATTCTGCAGAAATCTCCCATCCAAGTACTGACCAAGCTTGACCCTGCTTAGCTTCCGAATCTAGAGGAGGCCAGTCAGAGATGAGAACAAAAACTCTACACTGAAAAACAAAGAGGACAAAACCCCTGATTTGAAAGATAAATTTATAAACCAAGTCTTTCAACAGTTAAATCACTTTAATCCACAAGCCCATGAGTCTGAAGGTTGAGAGCTAATCCCATTTATTAAAGAGCACTAATTATATTGGTTTAGCTGTGAATAATAACTGCAGAAAAGTTGGGTGAATGGGAATAGGAGCATTCATTTAGTCAGATAGAATTACTTTTATTGCACATGGAATGAGGAAGAATACTAGGAGAGTAATGGATATAGTTTCAGAAAGGAAGCAACTATATCCCCTAAACTAATATTGATTGCAACATCATTGTAATCTTTGGTCTAATTTAATGATTAACTATGTAGAAGTCATAAATTTCTACTTCACAGAAGCAAACTGTAAGTGTATTTGCAACTATAATTGATTCCAATAAAAAGTTCAGGTGAGTCCTGATTAATCTATCAGTACTACAAGGCAGAATTCAACATAATCAACTTCCTACATTCCAAGAGGTAACCTCTGAAATTTGTGATGAGACTTTCTTTCAAGTGGGTTTTGAGATGCAATATACTTTTTGTAGTTCTTTGTTGTTGTCTGATTCATTTGGATAATTGGTACAACAGTCCCCCTTTAAATCACTGCAAAATATCTTAACCCAGGATCCTGCTACTTGTGAATGAATTTATGTACATGGCCATTCTGCAAATGAACATAATGAGGTCCATCTCCATTAAGAACCCAGGAAAAGTCACTTACTGCATAATTCTTCACATATTTATTTGGGAGTAAATCCCACTAAAGAGAAGAGAGTTCTACGATTTCTTACTATGTGTCTAAGGTTATGCTATCAGATCAGTAGCCTTAACTGATAGAGAAGAGGAAGAAAACATTAGAAAAACTTTGTAGCATATAGAGGACTCGTTTCCAGACATTACTGTATGTAAAACTTTCTTAGACTAGGCACTGGTGTAACAAATCTGGATGTGCAGTGATTGGCCACATTAGCATGTCCTCACCAAAGGGTGCTTGCATGAAGAGGCAAGTAATATACTGATATCTGAAGTATTGCTCCAGTATCTTGTGACACGGAAGAGGAGAGAAGAGGCAAAGGAGCAGATTGAGTCCTCTATTCACATTGTGCCATATTTGGAGACATAAGGACTATCTATTATGGGATGAAATGGAAAATCAGATTTTAAAACTAAGGAACTGTGACTGCAGCGGTCAGGGAAGTAGAAAGAAAAATGGTAAATTCCAGTGACTGGATTTATCAAACTATTTTTTATGTGGCATGTGTGTAGGAAAGAGGGCAAGGGAAGGAGAATAAATAAGCTTTAGGCCCCAGCAAGAATGTGTGAACTTTTCATTTTGCAGAAATTTCATTGTAGGCTTTTATGAAGTGAAGTGAACTCAGCTTCAGGTAAGACTGATTTTATTTTGTTACTTGGAGATGTTCAGAAAGACTTGAACCTTTTCTTGAATGGGCTTATCTTAAGCAACAGGCTTAAGAAAGTTACTGCTTAGTATGGCCTTGTCCTAGTATCAACTCATTATTTGCCTGGGTGTAGCTTCATCATCAGTATAGGTGTACTCTTCTATTCTTTAATTTGAAGGAATATTTTAGCTCCAGTTGTAACTAGAGGGCTTATTGTCTAAGGCTATTTAAGGATGCAGGCCATAGGAAGCAGGTCTGTTATACATAGGATCGTGGTATAGAGGCATTTAGAAGCTGGGTGTTACTCCAAATTGCTTAAAATAAACTGCTCTGATTTAACTGGGTTGTGGGTCAAGTTGTGTCAGATGTGGATGCATTAATTTATTAGAATTAATCTGTGCAAACAGGGAAATGTGAGGGCTTGCTCTTGTTATTCAAATGCCAGCTCTGCAATCCACAAGCTATTTACTCTAAGCCCTACTCTTGCTAATTGGACTGTTCCGGAGTGAGTTGTTAATTGCGGCCAATATACATTCATAGATTTACAGTCCCAATATGAAGCATGTAGTTTTGGAAATAAATCCCACTGATTTCCATGCTATTTGCTTTGGGGTAACATACTTCTATCCTAGGAATCCTTAACAAGTTTTAAATAAATCTCCCAATGAATTTTTCCTTGTAACTTATTTTCATAACTAGGGATCATATTTTTTTCTATTATATCTGAATAAGGTTATTTGAGAACAAGTTCAACAAGTTCAATTCTGGGTTATACAATAAAATTCCAGTTTGATAAATGGCAAGGCATCATATGAACAACTTTCTCTACAAGTGTGATGTCCTTTTTTTGCTACAGCATTTCCCTTCCTGTATCCGCTGTTCTCTTCCTCTAAAATTGAAAATACTGCCAAAATACTAGCATGTTTCTGGCACCCATCCTTGTCTTTTTGCTGGGCATAAATGTATCCCTTTCTTGGAAAATAGACAAATCACCAGGTTAGGAGGCCATAAAGCAGTAATTTCCCCCTTGTTAAAAAAAATGCATTCCTATCTATATTTACTCTTAGAAGTAAATCAAATTGAAAAATTCACTCTCCCAGGTAAGCAGTTATAGGATCATCACAACTTTCATGTGTTTTGACATTTAAGAACTCATGTTCATTAATTCAAAAACATATGTGTGCTTGTGTGTTTGTGGACTACAGAAATGGAAAATACTGCCTTCTTTACCTTCTAGAGAACCAGAAAGTGAAAGTTTTCCCCCTTACTCTTGTAATGAAATTATATATTAGAAATGTCTGAGACTTATTGAAAGCTATTGAAAAATATAATAAGAACAAAAATGCAGTTAAAATTTCCATTCTAGATTAATATTTAGTGACAACTATCTTTCTTTATATATTTTACAGTTGTTTCTTGAGATTATTCTTGCATGATCTAATGGTCAGATAAAATCCTGAGTATAGGTATGCATTAGGATAACTGGAATTCTTACAACAATATGAATTGGCATTCTTGTTAGAAAAAAATTATTGGTAGAGAGGACATAAATTGAATGGAAGTTGTGGTGTGCAAACCCTGCTGAAGTTCTTAAAAACTGTACAGTATTTGGACACAGAAACCCGCAAATCTGGTTCACCTCAGACTAGACCTCTGGGATCTTATGGTTGCTAGAATCTCAAACTCCACACAAACCAGCTGCCACGTAATGGGATAGAAGTGTGAACAGAGTTGTTTGTTTTGGTTTTGGCAAGAGTAAGCCAAGATTTGTAAAATTATGTCATACTGGTCTCCTGGCATGATGCTAAGTAAAAAAAATCAAACAAACATGTAGAATTATGGTATAGTCTACTTCCCTATACTGGGTCTAGAACTTTTTTTTTATTATGAGAATTGGATTCATATTATTTTACATGGAGGAAATGTCTGCTTTATTTTTTCTGCTTTCAGCAATTGATTATTTAACTTATTTTCTAAAAACTTACATTTTTATCATGAAATATAATTCCAAAACACACAATTCTTATTATTTAAGATGTTTCCATTCCAGCTGTTTATCATCCAAAATTCTACTACTGTAGTAGAGACTACTTTAGAGAAGAATATTATTTTTCTTAAATCCCATCAAAAAGCTTTATCATCTGGGTTAAACCTGAATGTTCTTAATTTCAGAAGGGAAAAATTGACTGCAGTAATGTAGACAAAGAGCAAGCCAACAGTACCACAAGAAACATTGCTGTAGATTACTTTCCAGCCATTCAAGTGAAAATACTTTGGACTTTGCAGGGCAGGACTTTGAGAAGTAGGTCAGAGCTTTCCTCAGCAGAATGAACAGGAGACATTACAAATAATTAATAAATAAAGCCAACCACCCAAAAGAGTTGGAGGCAGGCAGAAATTCCCTAAAACTAAAAATCGAACTTTTATCTATCAAGATCTTAGGTATTCACCTAAGTGATTGACCAGTTTAGAAGTCTGATGGGCTTACAATAAAAAAAAATCAACTCAGTCTGAAATTGCAAATAGTTATCAATTGGGGATAGAAGGGCACAAATTTCAGAATACAGCTTTAAATGGAGAATAAATATTACCCAGAATAAGGCAAACTACCTGTTGATGGATGGATGGATGGATGGACAGACAGACAGACAGATTCAGAAATCATAGATATGGCAATAGGTGAGAGTTTTGCTCACCTGCTTACTGTTTAAATCCTGGCTTAGGATGGTATGTAAAAGGTGGTTAATAAACACTATTCAGTTTGAAAAAAGTGGATTTGAAGACAATACATTTGTAGTTCTAGAGGTCAGCACATATTTCTGGCTGCTGGAAACAGAAGAGTGTATAACAGATAAAATTTCCCAAAATTGTATTGAATGCAGAAGAATTACAAATGTGTTTTTTCCCAAGGAAACAAGACTAATGTGAAATTTCCTAATGCAAATTTGGCTGCAACCTCAAATCCTGGATTTATACTGATCTGATCACCTCTTTGTGTCAGTTGTAAATGAAATGTTTTCATGAAATAAAGATGTAAAGAGTTTGTTTATGCTGTTACTGTCTTCAGGCAAATGTTTTTAAAAACTTTTAAGTTTATCCATAGTTCAAACGCAGCAAATAAAGCTTGAGTTTTTCATCTATCCCTATCCCTCCCCCTCCAGCTTTAAGAAAATTCATTTCTGTTCCAGTTGACAAAATATTAAAATAAAGCTCATAAAGCCCATTGGAGAATGTCTCCTGCACGGATCTCAGTCTACTTAAAAGAACAGTGGGTTTTGTCATCTATCTTATTTCGTGTTCGATCTTCTATTGGCAAATTTACAAAAGGTTGTGCTACTTCAGGACGGAGGACTAGAAAAACGAGCTCCTTAAAAAAGAGCTGAATCTATACACTTCAATCTTATCGAATTCCCTTTTTAATGCTGAAAAATCCTGAACAAAGACTAAGCCACGAGTATGTCTGTTTGAAATATGCAGTGGTTTAACATTGTCAGTAGAATTGGGAGAAAGGGACGTAGGAAAAGAGAGAAAAATGAGGAGATCCAAAGGTCCACAAGGCTACTTAGAAGTGAAATCCACTTAAACCATTGGAGGGCGCGGGGGGGGAGAGGTTGGAAGGGCGGAGTATCCTTCCGAAATATCCCGAAGCCTCCGAGAAGAGGAAAACTAAACACGGGTGGGTTTTTTCCCCCCCCCCAACTTAAACCGATTTTTTTGCAACCCGTTCCTAATTCAACGCAAGCTCAAAACAATAGCCGTCTAGTTAGCACGGGTGGGACCAGATTGCCATCTTTGCGAGAGGGAGCGGAGACGGGGGTTGCGGGGGGTAGGTGTAGAAGCCTCGCGCAGGAAACGCTCCCGCTGAATTGCGCCGCAGGACTAGGATCTCGTGGGATGCACGGACCTAACAAAAGCCTCCCATCCGGGGAAGGGGACCGTTTTAAAGGAGCACTTCCGGTCTCTGGGTCGCCCGTCAAAGATCATTAAGCCACAATCAAAAGCGGCTGATCCTTCGCGCGCTTCCTGTCTTTAGCGGCGAGATTCCCTAGGAACGCACCACAAGATTTTGCCAGAGGGGGACATTTTAACCTGCTCCTAACTAAGAGACTGACCGTGTGGGGGAGAGGAGCCTTTGAAAGGTTCTTCAGGGCTGGGAATGGGCAGAGACAAAGCACAGTGCCAGATGTCAACAACGGGCCCTTTTTAATTCATTTTGCGTTACGCACACGGTTTCCAGCAACATCCTCCGTGGGTTGCATGAGTTAAACGTGGAGCAGATAGCAAAAGATGGACTGGCGTAGGGACCAGCACCCCCAACCCCCTGTAGAAAAGCTGAGAGTGTAAACGCTCAAAGTACAATCTAGTAGAGGGACCTTCTCCTGGGCAGGGGCTGCTTCCCCTTAAAAAAAAAAAAGCTTTAGCCGAAGAATTGCCTGTTAAATTTTGCAGAACAGCCTCCCGTGTTTTTCAGATGTGCAGAAATCCAGTTCCAGACACCGTTACCCACTCCCATTTCAGCACAGCCTGCTGGTGGGATGTTGAGAATTACAGTGCAATTCACGTCTGGAGACCAGTGAGTTGGGGGAAGGTGCTGTATGTACAATGTGTCTCTCATTTCAGCTGCTTAATCTGGTGGGTTATAAATTGCTAGGCTGACTCCTTTTTTAAGCCTACCCCACCCCTAGTATTCACGGATTGGAAGATCCTAATCAAGAATCATGGATTTCTGCACATACTTCAGTAGAAATCCTGTGACTTCATCTAGTGCAAATATGGAGTGGGATGGGGTGAGAGAAGTAAATGTTCAATTACTTCTAGATTTGCTGTACAGTTTCCAGGGAACAATAAACTAATTCTAATTCTTCTCCCTATTGCTTCTCAGGAGTTCTAAAAATTTGTACAGCATATTACAAACTCCCTTTCTTGTAAGAATTACCCCACCCAAACAGAAAACCTACATACATTTTAAAAGCTTGAGATGAGTAAACTGGCGTAAACCAGGTAGTTTTATGTTCTTGCGTGTTAAAAATGAATTCCCAACAACGTGAAACTACCTAATTCACAGAGCAGTTGTGGTTCATTCCTGTGCCAAAATGCTATGTATGGTGCTTCCCGCTCAGAAAGGCCATTTTGCTTGATCTCAAATGTGCTCCTTTGCACATGCACTCATTGTCTCTCTTGCTCTAATTCCATAATAGAAAACTGTTGCTAGGAAATAATAGCTCAAAAAGAATCTGTCAAGGCCCAAATTTAAACCACACATATACAACTCACCTACCTTCTCCCCAAACCACTATTGAAATTGTTTCCTTCAGTAAGACAAATGCACCAGGGTAGACACTAAAAATACTGCTGACTATGAAAAACAATGCATTATTTCTGATTTTAGGAGGAAAGAAGAGGAGGGGGAATTGCTGACATTTTTTTTTTACAAATGGTAGTATTAATACATTGTTCAATAGCTTTGGTAGATTTTGATAGAAAATGTATAGTTCTTTTCCAGAGAGACTGAGTACCTTGATAGTAAAATGAATGTCCAGTTTTGGGAGATTAACAGCAAACAATAATTAGGAATAAAAATCATGTTTCTACAACATACAAGTTGCAGAAAGCCAAACTAGATAATGTATTTTATTTATTTATTTATTTGTCAAAAGCTTACAATGCAACAAAAACAAGAATAAACATAAGTTTAAATACAAGAA
>AZIM01000025.1:285280-307331 GCA_000516915.1 Ophiophagus hannah
TCAGTCAAAATTCATATTAGTGATCCCCAGGATTTAAAATTATGAGTTTGGTNNNNCCTGAGGTCCAAAAGGTTGGTGACTCCTGCACTAGCAGATACATTAAAATAATGTTCACCTTGAATTTGACTTCTGGTGGCTCAAATAGTCACATTCAAGGCATTTTCTTGGCATGGTTCCTGATCTTCATCGATGATTCTCCCATCAAAGTAATAATCAGAGCCGAACAGTGAAAACTAATACTGTTACTTTTGGAAATTTAAGTAACATAGTTTAAGTATCTGAAAGATCCTGTTTATAAGATCTTTTTTGTTAAAAGCTACCTAGGCTTTAAGATCACCTATGTCTCTTTTTCTTTAATAGGCTGCATTTAAGAAATACTTAATGGCAACATTTAAAAAATGATTAAAATAAGAATTACCCATTTTATTTAAAACTCGCTGCTCCTAAATTTCTCGTCCTTTCTACTGTAACTGCAAATATTTATTTTTCAAACAGATACTGCTGCTATTGCTTGGATTCTTGGTTTTGGCTCTCTAAGGTTTTTTTCCTATTGTAATTTTTAATTTGGTGTTTTCAATAAATTATTCACTTTCTATATTTGCTCCTATATTTTTTAACCTATATTTACTGATTCTGTTTGGAAAGAAAAAAAATAGTCCACAAATTATTGTATAAACAAAATAAAACTATAAACACCAAAAGAAAACAATATTGACATTCATGTAATAAAAAGAACCACATTTTCATAAATACTGACAATATTGGACAGAAGAGGACTTCCTTGTAACTTATTTCTAATATTTTATATTATACACACAGGCTAGATTTATAAAACTAGAATAAAATAGATTTTGAGATAATCCAATCTTAGCAACTTCCGAACGCATGAATTTCAACTCTTCTAATTCTCCAGGCAGCATGGCCAATACTGAGAACATTCTGCACTCATATTTGGACTTGGAATATAGACTTCAGCAGCTATTAGGCTAGTAGTGATAACAGTTCAGCAAGAGCTAGATGGAAGGTTACGTGTTCCTCATGTTTTAATGAATGAAATCTGTTGAGAATTTAATTCTAGGTCATTTCACATAGTCAAAGAAAGCAAGGAATTGTCTCTTTGAGATTATTCTGCTAAACAATAAATACATTTCACATATATGGCATAAAATAAACTTAGCTTTAAACACATACTTTTTATTCAATAGATGTGATTTGGCTAGGTTTCAAAGATATTGAATCCTGATCCTGGTCTTCTTAAATATCAACATTGTTTTTAAATAAATATGAATAATATTTTATTTAATACAGTATTAATTAAATAAAACTTNAGATGCATAAAACTGCATTAAGCTTTCTATAAATCCCAGCAAATTATTGTTTTAGGAACTCACATCCAAAATCTGTAGAAATGTACAGAATTGGAAAGCATTTTTGCTTTTAAATGCTTCCACGAAGCCTTTCCAATATTTTGAAAATGTTTTATTGTTCCAATAGTTTATGTGTTCCAATAGTTTTTCCCAGATTTTGGGCATGGGGGAGGCAAGTTATGAGACCTGTAATCCAACAGAGCCAGTGGATATCGCAGTAGGGGGGAAAATTAGAGTTTGGTTTACTCCCTGTTAAAAAAAGTACATGGTTTGAAGTAAGCATTATGTGTCAAGAGAAATAGCCACTGTGTACTTTTAATGTGATTTTTTAAAAAAAAATCAACTTTGGTGGGGAAAAAATAAGTAACAATTTAAGTTCCACTCATGGTTTTTAAGAGTGAAGTGGCTGCAAAATTGGTTTGGCAAAAGAATTTGGTAGGGCAGTCAAAAGGAAGTTATTTAAACATCTCTCTTTTTTAAAATGTGGATGTATTCCCTCCCTTCAGAGGACAATAAAGCCAATACTTGGGGGTGGAAGGGAAATTAATATTGTAACATTCAAGGCAACTACATTCACAGAAATGCAGCTTGCTTACTATTATCACTACCTCCTGTGCAAATTATAGATCTAGAAACTGAAAATAAATTGCAAATGGGTGAGGCCCTAAGGATTGGTGATATATTTCTCATTAGAACTCATTCTGATGTCATCTTACTTATATTGTTAATTGCAAAAGGTGACTTCAAATCCTTAGGTGATTGTTTTATCTACTGATGGTTTGCAAAACTGCTGTCCTAGTTAACACTTAAGATGACCTCTAGGCGGCACTCTCTCAAAATAAATTAATGATTTTTAAAAGGATGTATTAAAACATTTAATATTTAAGATTAAGTATTTAAAATTAAATGTGTGTTAGGATTTCATATTTTGTTTTTCATTTCTGGCATTTTCATGAATTAAACTTTTTTTTTAGCAAGTTAAAGTTTTTTTTTTAAAGTTAAAACTCTAAATCCGTCTACAAAGAATTATAACCCATTAGATTTAATAGGTCGATTTTCCAGGTAAATCCTGAATCTATTACAGTCTAAAGTAATAAACCTGTACTTGATTTCAGAAATAATCTCTTAAACTCAGTACAGAATCTCTGACTGTAGATATAACTACAAGGGAGAGAATGTTTTCAGTGGAAAAAAATGCTGATTTTAAAATTACTTCAAAAGAGGCAATTCTGGCTGTGTATACATAATCATTGCACATTTAGGTTTAGGAGAATGGAGGGACTCATAATTTTACATGGATAGGATTCTTCTTTTTCAGTTTCAGTTTTATCTTGTGATTCCTTGGAGCCTTTCTTTTTTATAAAGAACTGTAACAGGGCATGGGCCTGCCCTTTAATGCAAAAAATATATTGTTAAAAATATGTTGCAATAGAAGAATTCAGTTACAATTTAGTAGGTTAGAGAAAGTAATAGCTTCAACTTCAAGGGAAATGTATGGTGTCAATAACTGTTTGATCTTTTTTCAAGTCCTAGATAAATAAAGGAAAGAATTCTGAATGGTTATTTTCAAAAATAGAAGCTGTCTAGAGTGGGATCTATTCATCGGACAGGAACTCTTTTCTGGTTGAGATCAAAGCTCTGTGTATTTAATAGTAACAGCTAAAAGACTTCACAAGGCAGCTATTAAACTAAGTCCAAGAGTATTTATTATTATTTATTTTTTTATGTTTATGCTGCCTTTGAAGCTATAGTCCCAGAATTGAAAATCTATGCAGTATTACTCAGAAATAAAGTCAACTGTACAGCAGGAAGGAAATTTCCTTCTAAATGAAGAGATACAGGATGGAGTTTTGTAAGCATTCACTCTTCTGTGCAGAAGGAAACTCTGTTTAATTCAGTAGGATTTATATCTGAAGGATCATGCACAGGTGAAGCTGTAGTATACGAATCCTAAATGGACACATCTTTAAAGGAAGGATGAGGACCAAAACCAATTCAAATTAAATTTGAATTAATTAAAGGAGATGATATATTTATCTAAAATAAAAAAAATTAGAGAAGTGCAAAAAATGTCCACAAGATAAAGATCGGGTAACCAAATGCCCAGCACTGCTTCTAGCCCAAAGGCCATCTTAACCAAAGATAAACTCTTTAAGATGTTATGATGTTCAAATAATGATGTTGAATTATAAGATGCTTAATGTTTCCTTTCAGTTCTGTGACTATTAAATGTGCTTCTTTTTGGCACCACTCTGTATTATATTTGCATTCCTATATTATAGCCAATCTTGATCTCAAAAAGATAGCAAAATCAGATCTGATTAATATTTGGGAGACCACCAGGAAATACCAGGAATGAATACTTAGAAAGGAGAAAAATTCCCCCAAACAGCAATGGCAATTTAGTATTGTTGAATAATATTGTTGTGGAAAAGGATATACTAATGTCTCCATGAAGTTACCAGGATGCAAACTTGTCTCAAAGGCGACTTTATCTTTAGGGAGATTAATTTAGAAGGTATGAATTACAATAAGTGAGTTTTGCTTTCAAATAAATATTCATTCAAGGTCTAGGACCAGAACCTATTTACTAAATTACCTTCTGACCTAAACACGGTAGCTATAATGCTACTGTACAACTAGATGTATGGTGAGAAATTAAAAGATAGTGAGACAAACCAGCTTTGTATCTTTGAAAATTATGAAGATAACTCAAGAAAGCATTTAAAATTCATGCATATTTACTTATTTTTTAAAGCAAATAGAGACAGATTATGTATACCTATCAAAAACATCTCTTGATTATCATGAGTCCAACACTATTCTGCCAGCTGTTAAAACTGTTCAAACAGCATTTTACTGATCCATTCAATAGCACTGCATTCAACACGTGCCAAGGTTTTGAAAAGATGTACATTTTAAAGTGAAAGAAATTATGCTCCATCCAAGGTTTCATAGTAGTTTGTTTTTTTAATGGTAGTTTGTTTGTTTTTTAAACTATCCTATTAAATTGCTTTCTGCATATGCTTTGGAAGCTACTGATTCAAGCAATTAAGTCTTTCTTTAATTAGCAAGCATGAGGGTGTTGGTTATTCTGCAGCAAAATGGTTAAGGGCAAAACCTTCCCTTTTTAAAAAAAAAAATAACCAATTTAACAGCAGGTAGAAAATAAGCAAGATTGTTTCTTTGAATGTTTCTTCCATCACCATAAATTGCTAGAATGTTTTTGAGCAACTTATTCGAGAAGCCAATGCGGTCTCCATCTGTACAGCATTTAAAACTTCCCTAAATTGGATTTCTTCCCCTCCCCGTTAAAGGATGGCTGAGTCATACATCGCTTGGAGGAGCCATAATGGAGAAACTTATTTCCAGTCTGTTTGGATCGAGAGAGGCTGGTGTTGGAGAGGACTAGTTTTTAGCTAACCGAGTGTAACCATACTGCATTCCAAGGTTATTTCAGGTTTATTAATGTTTGGAGAACAACCAACAGGTAGAGAAATTTTTCAGCCGAAGGTATAAATTATGTTCACGAAGAAGGAAATTTATAGCACCAGCTATATTCCTTTAGCTCCAAGTTTTCTATACATATTCTGAATAGTCAGAGTTAACATAAACCTCAGTGAGATAAACAGTAACAAAAAACTAACTTGTAATTTTTATTTTGCCAGCAATTCCAAAAATTTTGGACATCCAGTCAAGAGCATAGATCAGGATAATTAAAACATTATCTTATCCCTGAGAGTGATGGAGGATTTCTAAGAAAACATTTAACTGATTTCATCTCTAAATAAATAAGGAATGATATATTAAAGCATGTTTCCTATTGTAACCTACACTTAAGCATGATGTCAGCTCTAGAGCAACCTGAAGTTCAGGTTGGAATCCAACTTGATGTAATCAGTCCAACTGAAGTGCTGAACTCGTGTTTGTTTTATATTTCCATATCCTTAAGTGTCTTTTTATCAATGGAACGATCAATCTTAATACGTTCATAATTTCCATATTTTTTCTTTTTCTTTTCCACTTAGGATTTTGTTAGGAGAGAGACTTTGGAGACCAAAGAACAAAAACTAAAATCCAAAGTAAAACAAACAGATTCCAGATACGAACATATAAGAAAACTCCCTCGTTGACAGGTATCTTGTACTTTACTTCCATTTCTCATTTTGGGAAGGGATAGGCGAAAGTCCATCTTACAACCTGGCCCCAAAGTTTATCTGGAAGTGAATCCTATTGATTTGCAGGGTTTACTTCTTAAGTAAATGGGATTAGGGTACCATTCCATCTCCTCTATCATTCAGATGCAAACTATGCAAAGCAAGGATCTTGTGCAGCAGCTCCTTTTAGCTTGAACTGGCCTGCTACAAGAGGTATACTTTAGAAATGGGCTCCATCACAATGCTCAGGCGAGATATTACTTCCTCCTTCTTTCTGGTCTCCACCTGTTTTTCCTCTTTCTACTTTCCTTCACAGGAGACTTAATTTCTGGATTCCAGGAAGCAAAAACTCTTAGCAATAATTGAGAAAGCAATTATTCCCAATTAGTCAAATTTCTGACTATACTTAGAATCCAGAGTCGCAGAACCGAGCAGCTGTATCAAAATCTAAAGTGCGCGCAGCCCAAACTTACACAGATTTTCTTAGAAATGGAAATTAAAAATTGCTTATTTTATACCTATACCTGGATAATGCCCTACTGGTCTGCCTCTTCACCCTGGTTTTTGAAGAAGATGACTGGTGCCCCTTTCTTTCTCTTTCCCTCTGAGTTTATATTCTTTGTCATTGTTGTTCTTTTGTCTTGTTTCAGCTTTGTCAATTTTGAATCATTCTTTGTTTTTAAATATTTAAAAAAAAATGTCACTCACCCAAAATCACTGAGAGTCAGGCAGCATAAAAATTATTATTATGGTTGTATTGTCCATCACACAGTCAGCCTGGATGTTCAGGCTGAATTTGGCATTTTTGCCTGCCTAGTGACTCCTTCCCAAGAACCTGGAATAGGCAGATTTTGTTGTTTGATGGCGTTATAGGTACTGTCACAAGATATAAGTTATTCAAAATAAAGCTACCTTTGCTAATTATTATTATTATAAATTGAGCGGAGCGTATTTATCGTTTTTCTGCACACAACCTCACTCTTTTTGTATGCATGAGTGGGGGGGTGTTTTATTTAAAAAAATATTATCACAATTATTAGTAAATTTTCTAAACATATTGTACTCCCTTATTCTACAAAAAATAAGTTTTTAATGCCCTTCAACGTTCCCGGCTTTAGATTCTAGTTTTGTAAGAGACATTAATGCTGCTCAGGGAGCGGGACAAATACTTCCTTTTCAAGTCAACAGCAATTAGAAATTCTCTTTGATTTTGAACTGCACTATTGCAACCGGCCTCCTATGTTTGAGCCTTGGGCGATGGTGGCTGTTCAAGTCCACTGCCTGAAGGTTGATTGGGGCTTGGATAGGAAAGAATGATTTTCTTGGGATTGCTCAGCTGTCCACTTGATCTCATTTCAAGTCACCACAGGGATGAAAGTTTCCTGCCTAACTAAAGCATACTTAACTACTGTTATGGTATGATTTGTAAAAGTGGGCATTAACATTTTAATTAAAAAGCTCTTTACAATTATTTGTAATATCCACGTTTTTTTAATTTCTTCAGTTGACCATATAACATAGAAAGCAAGGGGCAGTAAATGTTTACATATGGCTAGAAAGTTTAAAGATACTTGAGTTGCTCCTAGGTAGATAAGATGTTATTCATACAATTACTAAACCAGGTCAGTTAAATAGCAAATTAATTGGCACAGCTGGCTAATGTTGGTAAGGGTGGATGGGGTATTTTGCATTAGAATTCTGCAAACTGAACGCATATCAATAGTTTATGGCTCAATGTATCATGAGAAGCCAGAAAATGAGCTAATTCAATTGCCTGCATATTGTTTGAATGCAATCATAGCAAATGGCAAGTAGAATATCTTTATGAATAACATACCAGATTCTTTTTTTTAACAGAATCTGGACTAGAAGAGGATGGGCATCAAATAAATTTTCTGGAAGTCATAGATTTTCAGGGTAACAGATATTTTGTTCTCCTACATTTTTATCAAGTTTGCACAGGAGAGCTTCTCTTTAGATTGATGCCCTTTGTATCTCATTTTTGCATCATATTCTGGAATGCAGAGAGGTAGTTTAGTTTAGGCATTGAAATCAAATACTGGGAATTAATCATCATCACCATCATGATAGGTCTCTTCAGATCTGCATGTGTAACTGAAATTTTCCCTTCACTCTCAGCATTTTCTAGTTTCCACATCTCATTTTTATTGCATGTTTTTAAATAGTCCTTTTATTTCAGCATGGTCCTCAACTGACTTTTTCCCACCCCCAACTGCTTCCACCCCCCCCCAGATCACCAGTGGAGGTGGGGTAGCAGTTGACCAACCCCATTTGTCAGAATCAGAAAGCCAATCTCATCTCCCCTTTAATTTTCTAAGAGGAAAATTGTTCCTGACTCTTGCTTTTACAATTTTAGCCTCATAGCTCCGGTTTGGCGGATTATATGTACAAATCTGTAGTTAGATTCTGCACCACGAGAGTCAAAGCACACAAATACTTTTTAAAAATCCTGAAACAATTATTTTAAAGGTTATCCTCTCCCTCTCCTCCCTTGTCCCTTTTGCAGAATGCCACTTCCTCCCGTTGTAATTGACCCACCTGGTGAAGTTTCATCAAGTGTAGAGAACTCTAACGAGGACGATTTTTGCAAGGCATCTTTCTTGTCTGCTTCCTCTTCCCGTTTATCTCCTTCTTCTCCTTTGCTTCCCACAGGTCTAGGTCCATAACCAGGTTTCAGCCAGACAGACACCTCGCAATTTTTTCCATCTACAAAGTATGAAGGAGAGGATGAGAAGCTACCCCTAGATAGGTTTCCGTTGGTAGCAGATGGTGCCTGGCCAGAAACTTGTTTCGGACAGGTAGTTAAAGAGAGTTTCGTAAGGGAAATGGGCCGGAAAGTTGACTTCGGAGTTCGGCTTTGGCGGATAAAGAGAACCGGCTCTTTCCTCTCCAGCTCGAGGAGAGGACCTTCTCCCTGACAAATTGGAGAAAAATTTTCTGCCTCTACTTCCAAGCAGGGGGAAGGCAGGTCTTTGCGTCCGGGACCGTACAGACAAGAAGAGCTGCTTTTATGTGAGAAAAAGTCATGATGAGGAGAACTTCGCCAACCGGGATGATGGAAAGGGAGAGGAAGGTACCCAAGTCCGGACGAGGGGAGACTCATGCCTCTTTGCTCATTGAACCTCCGCCTCAACCCTCGGCAGGGCGAATCCACCCCAAAGAGAGGATGGCGTGAGCCTAGTCCTAAAGCCCAGCTATTGGCTTCGACAGGTCTCACAGGGCTAAATCCTCGGGAGATCAATGGGGTTGCACCCACCGGGATAGGTGCCACGCGTGCGTGTCTGCGAGAGGAAGAACCTTTTTCAGGGGAAAGGCCTCCAGCACGGCGCTTATCTGTTGGAAAATGCGCTGGGCTCCCAACCACTTCCGGCGGGCTAACCAATCCTAGATGGACTTGGCTTTTACGGACATCCCCCGGTGTCAATTTTAATGGCAAACTTTACTGCTTTGCGAAAGGATTCATCTTTTCTTTAAAAAGAAAGGAAGAAAGCGGGGGGGGGGGGGTNNNGTCTGCTGCAGTTCATTCCTGTCGCGCCACTCCTCCCGCCGCTCATCTACTTACCCGACATGTAATCTAAAGGAGGTGCCAATTGCGCAGCCCTGTCTGAGCCCTAAACATTTTGATAGGCACTTGACCCGGCCTTATCTACCGTGCTGCATTCCTGGTCTGCATATCTGCGCTTTGTGAACCTCACTTCTACATGTCGCTGCTCTTAGAAGGACGGCGGCGACACGTAGAGCTGGAGACAGGACAAACGTGAGGCCTAGATGGGAAAGACATTCCAATGGCTGTAAACAACAACACCGAATGCGTATATTCTAACCGGTGGTAATAACAAGCGTGTCGTCCATTTCTCTCAGGACCACCACCATCAAGTTTAAGTTTAGCTGTGTTTTTAAAAAAACAAACAGCCTGTTGCTTTTGATGGTTTATGCTCTGAGAGAGGACCTATCCTGGTGGAACATTTTATTCCTCCTTTGTCCTGATTATCCATCCCTCCTCAGTGACTGAAAGCAGGATGTGCAATGGAAATGGGTCTGAAGCAATCAAACAATGGTTAAATGTAAATAATTGTATTTAGCAACAGAATGTCTAAATGTGCACATCTACGTGTTCTTGTATTTTAAAAAAAGGTACTGAGATCAGGTTGCGCCAAGGAGACCATTTTTCAACTGGAGGATACAGCTTCCACTGATTTCTCTCCAATATTCTTCCTATACCAAATCACATATTACCCTTTCTAAGTAGAAAAAGCTCAGTTAATTCACAGGTATGGTTCTTCAGAGAGTTATATTATTGGAATTATCCTGAGAAGGGTTACGTTTGTACAGTTTAATTCAGGCTGTACTCCGGTCTGTGGTCTATCTTAATAAAAACTCACATTGGATCACCATCACTGCCTTCTCTCTTTCTATTATTTGCTCTCCAAAGAGGTCTCTGTAACCTGAATGTGATGTAGACAAAAAAGAATGGAAGTAAAAGTAGCAGGCTAATCTGAAATGTCTGAAGCACGTGTTAAACGACTTTCTAAACATAGGCACAGGCAAGTATGAGAGCTATCTACTTACTTATTCATTGCATTCAATGATTTACAAGCCTATAAACTGATCCATCAATTAAATATATGTGTGCAACTTCCAAAAACTACATGAAGGACATGGTTCTATTGAGAATAATTTTCCATTAAAATAATTGGAACCAGATGAAAAGGGAGACTCATTTTCTCCTTATCTTTTCTCCATTTAATATTAACTTCTTCCTACACTTAGCAGGAAAATAAACCCAACTGGTCAAAGAAAGTCCTACTTTCCAAGGAAAGTGAAATTGGTTGTGTGCTTAAAAATACTCTCATCCCTAACAATATAGTTTATTTTGATCTTTTGGAATAACACCCCATGTACATTTATAGGAAATTTGGGCTGTCTTTTCTAAGGTTTGTTTAACTGAGCACTGCCAAACATGTGCAATCTAATCCAGTTCTAGGAATAATTAAACCTTTTGGAACATCAGTTCAACAACAATGAAGGAACTGAGGCTATTTTTCCTTCCATTGTCTTGGGCATGGAAAAACAACCACCTCCACCTCACCTTGAAACTGTTACTGATCCTTTAGGGGACGGGCCTGAACTTTCCTGCAGAACTTTCCAACTGTTCCAGGAAGAAACAGTCTTGGATCATAAACAAACTTTCTCTGAAAGGAAGTTCTACTTATAAAAAATTGCTTTTACATAAACAAGACACAGTCTCATGGGAAAATAGTCCCTGACAAGCACAGGTCAATTAAGTAATTCAATGCATGATTGTGAACTGAGCCCTAAAGTTCCTAGAAGCTGTGAATATTGCTACACTGAGCAAACAAAAGAATCTATGAAGTAAAACCAGCCAATCAATTAATTAACCACATCAATCCAGATTAATAATGGTGAAATGTGCTACATAGGAGACAGGGGAAAGACACACATTTAAGGACACACATTCATTTATAGAAGCGCATCCCACAGTAGGCAAATGGTAGATTTTGGACAGCAAGTTTTCTATCATGGAAACAATTAACAATTTTATGGTGGGGAGAGACTTTTTTTCATCTTAGAAAACCAAAAGTAATGTGGATCAGCCCTACATTTTAAACCCATTCCTTTCTCACAATTTTTAAATGCCTTTTCACTGCATTTGAATTTTTTTCTCTGAATTCAAGGACGGACCACAACCACAATTAAGTTTTGGTGGTGGTATGGTCTCCTGAGCAAATATCTTTGATTGGATTCATGCATCTATATAAACCATGAGTAACTGCAATGTAGTTACACATTAAATGCTAAGCTGATGGTGATTATCTTTATATCTGAAGTCAGATATTGTGGCTTATTTAATACCGTATTCAAAAGTCTTTGCTTTGCACAATATATTATCAGAAAACAATACGATCAGATCATTCATCAAGGTTATTTTTGCTTGCTTGTTTGCTGAAAATGTTTTGAGGAACTTTTAACCAAAGGATGTTGATTAGGGACAAAGTTCATTGAATGCCTGAAGACATACAGCACTGCAGAATAAATGAATTTAGGTTTATATCACATAACCACTAAAAGGGGATCATGTCAATTTCTCAAGAAAAACACTGCTGAAATTAATCTGGAACTTATAAATTAAGTAACACCTTATGAAAATAATAGATAGTCGAAGTCAGTGTTTGAATTTTATTAAAATGATCCAATCTATTAATTCAGAAAATTCCCATACAGTACTTTCTACCCTTGAGTGTAGAGTGGCCTGGAGTGAGAAGAGCCACTGATTTCTTTTAACTTCTTGATTTTCAAAATAGAAGAAAATTAAACACACAATTTTAAGTGCTCACCTATCAAGCGCACTTCATTTTTTACAGAACTGTTAATTTAAAATTTCTATGACTCCTTCCTGAAAACTGTAAGAATATTTTGGTGGCAATCCTGTATCTCCATTTTTGGAGGAAAGTTCCACTGAATTCAGTGGGATTTCCTTTTTAGTAACCAACTATATAATAAAGTTACAGTCCTATGCTGACTTCCCCTGGAGAAACTGAAATCAAGAGAACTTCTTGTCTTTAAGGACCTAGCTATAGTGGTATATTATAAATTATTTTATTTACCCTAAAATGCCTAAAGGGCATTCATGTTCATTATGCAGTCACACAAAAGACACTGAAATATCTTATGTGTTATGAGCCAAGACTGTCCGAATCACATTTGGATCTGAATCCTTTTTTCTGAATCTTATTTTTAACCTCACTAATTTTCCTTCAAAATGTAATGTGAAAGCCCCTTTCTTATAACCCTGGGGAAAAATTTGGGGGTGGTGTTCAACATTGATCTGTACCAGACTTTGAAGGGCATTCAGAGGAATGTTCTCTATGAGTAAGAGAAGATTTAACTGTCTATTTCCTAATTAGCATACACATACAAAATGGTTGCATAGACAGAAATATGCAAACAAACGTTTATAATGTTTGCACATTTGTGGTGGATGGGTGTGAGGAGGGGGAGGGGGAGAGAGAGAGAGAGGAACATTAGTCTCACTGCCATCCAAAGACTTTTGCGCTTTGGGAAATTTTTCCTTAATGGCTCAAACTAGGAAACAAACACTGCAAGCCACAAGGTCACACTTAGGATTTGAATTCACTGAAATTCAGTGAGACTTCGGCATTGATCTGCAGACACCCTGAATAAAAAAGTGCCTCAAAAAATACAGGTGAAGATCAAATTAAAGTTTTGTTAGTCTTAAACCTACCTCTGTGTGCTTCCCTCTAAATATGATGGACTACAACACTCAGCCTTCCCTGCCAACAGACCTTTAGTGGAGAGAAGTAATTAAAGTTGTGGAGAAAGCAAGGCTAGCGCAATATGGAAACTGGATAGGTTATGTGATCCATGAATTTTAAATAAAGAAAACAATTGAAATTCAGATCCTCTCCCAGAATGAAGTAAGTAAGTACACCAACGAAAGGAAAATTCTGTCCTAGAAATCTAAACAGTACTTACTACAGTCATTGTATCTAAGTATGCCCACTTTCGTGTCTAAGTATGCCCACTGCACACAGTAATGCAGACAATAACTAGTCCTAGTTTTTCCTTGGCAATGGGGACCTTGGGGTGTGTATGAGAAGTGAACTTTACGGTCCCTAGCCCTCAGACCGTGGGCACTAAACAAAGTAAGCACTTGATTACAATGGCCTTTACCGAACTGGTACCTATTGCAGATTATGGAAGTTGATGTTTAATACCTATGGAGAGCAGCAGGTCGAGGAAGTGCACCCAAATATTACTAATTAATAAATTTAGAGTCATTTACTGTACAGTACTTTTTTCAAAAGGAGCCTCCTGAATTATATGGTGGTAGCAGTTGGATTTATTTTCTCTTCTCCCACCCCAATTTTGAAAAAACAGAAAATATCTGTGTCCCGTGCCTATGAGAGAATAAAAAAGGGAAACTTGCTTAAATTGAGTCAAAACTTCTAAAAAATCTTAACCATAAACACAGGTTCAATGCCATTTTTAAAATGAGAACAAATGCTTTTGAATATGGACAGAGAGTCTTCCTTCTATACTAGTGGACCACAGTTTTCTGAGACTGATGCTAAGGACGCTCTTCAACTGTAGCAAAATCCAGCAATTTATTATTATTGAGTGGACAACTTTGTTTGATCATAGGGTTGTTTCATCATATCTGTATACAATTTAGGAAAAACAATAGAGTAGATCCTTTCTGCCTCATCTGCAAGCATTAGCAACACATGGAATATTATGAGATCAGTTTCAACACCATTCTCCTTCTCTAGAGTCTAGATCCTTCCAGAAATTCCTAAGTGAATTTAATCAGGGTGATTGCGAGGGTAGGGGATAGTTAATTATCCCATTTCTTTGATCCTTGCTCCAGCCTAATATACAGCTAGCCTATTTACTTTTCATAATTTGAAGACAATCAAAATAGTTATTTTGATATCTATGATACATACATTCTTCTTGGTTTTTTTTACATGCTGGATTCCAACATAAATTACCTGAATTTACTTCCCAGTTATCATTAAAACCATGACTAGACTCTAATTCGGGGGAAGCTTATTCCATACCCATTTTTAAAGTTCCACAAATGTTTTCAGGGATTTTGTGACAATTAGATATCAATGGGATCAAAGTCATGACAAATCGAACTAGAAAAGAAATACAAGATTACGACTTCTGCTACGTTGTCGTTATCAAATAGTGCTGTTTTTAAAATACTCCTGTCTTATCTTCAGAGTTTAACGGGCTTGGCCGTTTGACTCAACCTACATCTCTCCAAATGCTTTGGTTCCAAAAGAAGACCAGAGAGGATGTTTGAAACGCCTGGCTTTTAAAAGAGGCAAGGTTGTTTCACGCAAGGCAAAATAAGACCATCCGCTGCCTTGGTGGGTCCGATCTCTCAAGAAGGAAGTTTGAGAGCTAAGACCCTCTGATCATTGCAAAACTTGGGTTTCTTTTTTACTGCAGGTCTTACCAAGGCGCTGCTCTCTTAGTCCTTGAGAAATCAAGAATGGGTCTAAACCGTAATGCCAGCAAAGATAAAAAAAAATTCCTTTTCAGTGTTGCACTTTTCCTCCCAGTTGGAGGGGTTGATTTGACAAAACTCGTGCGCAGGAGAGAGATGACAGACTTCAACATTTCAAATTTCTTTCTATATGGATTTTGGGGAGGGACATTGCAACATCTGCATGGCCAGAAGTCCATCTCTGAAACGAAACCAAAGCGGTTAATTAACTGGCTCCTTAGACTTTAAAAACAAAAGTGAGAGAAGAAAATGCCCTCCCTTTCATATGTATATCCACCATCGCCACAAAATAGCACTTCAACACAACTAACTAAAAATGGGCATAATCCACACGAACCAGTTGATCCGATCTGGGAGATGGGGACAAAGGAGAGAAAAGAGAAGGCAACGCCGGAAAAGGAAGGGAGAAAATAAATCAAGAAAGGAACAAAGAACGAAAGAAAGAAAAAGAAAACACCGGCACAAAAACGCCCATCAGAAGAAGGCGACTTTAAAGCAAAGGAGACATCTGAAGCCCGTCTAGGTCTCCAGGCTTTACCCTCAAAAGGTTTTATAGTGTTTTTCTGTGCAATGTCAAAGTCTCTATCCATCTCCCCCCCCAACCCACCGCGCCCTTCTTCATTGTAGGGCGGGATCTGCTACCCTTGGCCAGATCTCCCCTTCCTTTTCCTTTAGCGCTTGCTTGAGAAAATGGGTTTCTTTGGATCCATATTGAACTTCTCCAATCCTTTGTTTATTTACAGAAATTGTATCTGCTCGTACAAAAAAGGAAGAGAGAGAGAGAGGGAGGGAGGGAGGGAGGGAGGGAGGGAGAGAGCAGAAGAGAGCGGAAGGCGCTTGATCCAAAACAATTAAGGGAGGAAAGAGCCCACGGAAGGAACTCCTCCTTTGTTCTCCCTAGCCCAGCCTTAAGCAAAGGGAATTCTGTTCTGGGTATCTAGAATAGCTTTCCCTCCAGAGGTAGGATAGGGTATCTCCCATATTTCTGCAGAAGATGCTGGGGATTCGTAGGCTGAAACATCTGGTGGCAATAGGTTGTGGCAAGCAAATATCTGTCAAAACCTGATTTCTATAGTGCAGAAGTCCATCTTGGGGTGGGAGGAGATGAAGAACAGAGACAAAAAATGAACAGGATCAGAATTTTTGGTTTTCCTGTTAACGGGAAATTATGGGTTTATCCTTTGTAAAAACTATTTAGCCCTATTTTAAAGCTAATATCACATTTTTTGTATGTTTTCCATGTCCTAACTTAGGGAGAATGATGCTGCCTTTTTTGGCAACTGTGGTTGAAAATAATTATTTCCCACCAAAAAAAATGTACTGGATTCCCAAAATGTGGTCATAAACTAGTACATAACCACCTCAAAGGAACTTACTATATCTTTAATAAAGCAGGGTTTTTTTGTGAAATGGGTTTATTTTAAATACTTATATCCCTTCCCCAAATAACAAACCTTATCATAAAAGTTTTTCTTAACTGAGGTTGGAAAGAAAAGCCAGTTTGAATATTTGTAAGGGAAGGGAAGTCTCTCCTGCTAGTTAGAGAAATGTTATATTTGGGAGAAGTTTGACCTTGAAGGTCAAATGTCATTGCCTTGAATATGCAGTTGGGGTATTGAGGGCAGGCTGCTTTCCTGGAATGCAAGTAGAAATCAGGAAATGAAGACAACACAGCATGGACAAGAGGTAGCTCCTTTGTTCTTTTTAGAAGGACTGGATACTGCTAACTCTCTGTCTGGAAGAATTATGGTCCATGGCTAGCCTAAGACAGTTTGTTACCTTCAGTAAACATTCCAAAGGGTGCTTCATATATATAACATCACCTCTCTCCAAATTATCCTATCTAAAATCACTGATTAAAATTAACTGAAAGTATGACCTATGTTGCTTGCAAATTCAGATCCCAATAGAGCAACAGGGGGCATATCAAGCTGTAACCTGCTGCTATCATGCACATTTCCTTATTCCTTTGCCAAATGACAAAAGTGCAGATACTGCCTAGTATAAAAACAGTACACACTCTGTAACAAGAAGCTATTTTGGTCCCTCCTGACCCCCTCACAGATTTACCCAACTATCAAGAACTGGAGTAACAGTTCTTAACTTCAAGTACTTATACATAGTGGTACTGCTATGATTAAGGAGAACAGCATGCTTTCCAGGGTTCATAACCCACTAAAGTTGCTCATATCTCCTGTTGAATTATTTCCCCTAGCTTTCCTGCCTTCCTTTTCTCCTGCTATAGATAATGGCATTTACATGTTTTCTTTTTCTTTTTAATTTCCCACTAACCTTTGAAAGATTGCAGAATACTGGTATCTTTACTGCTGGCATCCTCAGTTTCTCCATATGGCTTCTAGAAATGGAAGGTAAGGAATAGAACAGAACTTCTGAAAATGGGAACAATAATATCTCTTGCACTCTCTTTAGTAATCCTTTAGGTTGAAGGGCGCTGGACACCCCAAGGAACATTGTTTTGGAATCTAAGATAGACAGCTATCAGCTGGCAATCAACCTTGCATTATACATTACAAGAAACTATTTAAGTAAAGAAAACTGGGTATAGTTCATAAATGTCAAACATCTTGCCATCCATCAATTTGTGGAAAATGTGAATTATGGCCAATTGACATGATGAGGAAGTAAAAGTGTTATCTTGTTGCTTGGGATTTTTAATATTCCATTTATGCCCTTTCATTGGCTTTGCAAAGCCAACTTCACTTTTGATCCCGGAAAAGCAAAGTTTTCTTTGGCATAGAACAATCTAAGGCTTTTTTCCCCAGTTTGAAGTTAAGGCATTATCCACCCTTCCTTGTGTCAGCATAAAACAACCAGAAAATTGGCTAACAGCCCATCAATTCCTATCCTGCCTGTTTCATCTGTTATGCCTCCTTGTCAAATCCTTTTGTTCAGCTTTGTGTGCTAGTAATTCTAGGCCTCACCATACAGTTTCTGTTTTGGCTTTGCTGCTGTCTTTCTTCAGCACATCACTAGCCAGCAGGGAATCAGCCACCAATTGGGGCCCTGATCAAGACGGGGTGGGTCTGATGTCATGCCCAGTTTTACTTTTTTGGAACTGTGCCTGGACATCTCCAGGTTGATTTAAAAAAAACAAAACCCTCACATACTATAATCGGACTTATTTAAAACTAACCTGAAATGAAGGAACATCTTGTTTTCAATTTATTGAACAACATTAAATAGATTCACATTTTGTTTTGTTACAATAAACTGCAAGTAGTCAACAGCTCTGAGAGGTTTCTGGGGAAACATACACAAGACATGTCACTAAAAAGCGAAATCACCAAACTGTCTCATTTACTTTGGCCATGTAACATGGCAATTATGTTTGGAAGAGTCAGCAGTTACAGGAAACCAGGCCATCAAAGAACATGGTGGCTGGATAGCATAAAAGCTGACAACAGCCAGAACATAGAAAAACTCAAAGAAATACTGGAAGATCAGAAGATGTGAAGATAACTGGTCCATAAAGAGTCAGACAATGACTGAATGGATAATATCATCAGAAATATGTGGGTGGATTAACAAAAGGCTCTCCTTTCTTATTTTATTGTTTTTTTTTCAAATAGCAGGTTGAAATTTATAGTAGCAGGAATTTTAACTATTCACATAAAGCATGAGAAGATATACTCACCTGCATGTTTAACTTTTGTAACAGCCTGGAAGAAAACAATGCTACTTTTATAATTTACATGTTCTGCATGTGACTAACACTAGAGGGAGCCCGATGATCAGTATATACTCTTGTCAGGCTTTGTGTTTCAGAAGCTGTTTGAAAAGAAATTCAACATGCTACATACTTCCCAATGCTTATATAATTGATAGAATGGAGTGGAGTGGAGTGGAGTGGAGTGGAACAGAACGGAATGGAACTGAATGGGACAGAACAGAATTCTTTACTGAGCAAGTATGATTGAAAACACAAGGAATTTGTCTCCGGTGCATAGGCTATCAGTGTACATACAAACAACAAAGTGATGTCATAGATCATAAGATACAATCATAAATAATAAAATACAAACAAATAGTAAATCTTATTATATGACATTCTGATATTCTTACATGTGTATGATATCCATATCATAAAGATATGATATTTAAAGTACTTTTATGAATTTTACATTACAATTCTCAATTTTAAAAATTACATTAGGGGAAATGGCATATAAAATGCATATACAACATAGTGTATCCAAATTCATTATATTAAGAAAATTGCTGGCAAAGAAATTGCTGGCCAAGCAAAACTGTGCACCAAAATTCTGTATTAGCAGAAATGTGTATAAAATGTATATTTTTGTAAGGACTTTGAGAATAACATAATTCAAAACTGATTCTTGCCAGTTAGACAGACCTGATTCAAACAACTTGATTCAAAGTGGAAACATGTGTTGATGCATTTATTTATGTCTGATCGGGAAATGTACTGTAGGTGAAAAGGGTACTTGCAGTTTAAAAATTACTGCAGAGGTTAGGCATCTTTTTATTATTGAATTTTGCAAGCATGATGTGGACATTCCCAAAACAGCTCCTGTGTGGTGTGAAAGCCAAGGCGACCATATTCCTAAAATGGCAATAAAAGTGGACACAACCATCACCAAAACACCCATTGTCAGAAAAGCAATTAAGATACATGTTTCTTTCACTGCACCTCTGGCCACAAGACATAGTTTTAAACTATTCCAAATATTCTATTTTTCTTTGTTTACTTGTTTTTTTTTTCTGAGCAGATAGGTAAACTTCCAAAGAAGGTGATCCACAGTCATCTGCTGTTTCTTTCTATGGGGCTTATGTGGGACCCAGAAGAATTACCTAACTATACCCTCACATTTTGCTTAAGAGCATGCTGATTTCCCAATACCGTTTTTAATCAAAAGAATCCTCATCAGAAATCAAAATTAGTTTTAATCTCACTAATTACTGCAGTAAAAAATGCAATTATTGAACAGGTTAACAAAGTTTATAATCCTTGGAATATTGCCAGCTGGCAGTATAGATGATTAATGATCGGTATTTTTGAATTTTAATTTCCCAAAATAGCCCATGCATGCTAATATTATTTTATTTCTCTCGAAACTGCATAGCTTTTCAGAAATAACTCCTGGAACGGGAGACTACATCTCCCGACAAGCAATGCTTCATGCCAAATGTAAATGTGAAAACACGCCATATTTAAGTAACCCCATAAATTTCCAGAACTTTCACCAACTTCCGGCAATTGTGCCGCCACGAAATCCCTCCGACTTGAATCGCTGAGTTTGTGTTTCCAAGTCTCCAAGTCGAGTTCGGAATTACCGCACTTACATTCATTGATTCATTTGTGCATTTCACCTATGCTTCGGGCATTTCAAACTTAAACTGGTAGAAAGAGACTAGTTCCTTACTTTCTGTGGAAGGAAATGCAGCTTTCAAAAAGGATGAGGGGGATTTCTGAGAATGTAATTGATTTACCTTTTATGATCGAAGAGGAAACTGAGTGGAACTACATGGTACCTTGACTGATGCAACACAGAATTTTAAGGCTGTCCAATTCCAGTAGAGGGCAGTGTTTAATTGCTTTTGAATTTTTACGACTTCTATATGGAAAGAACATTGCTTGAATATTAGACTAGAATGAACGAGCTGGAAGGGACCTGGGAGGTCTTCTAGTCCAGCCCCCTGCTCAAGTAGGAGAACCCATACTATTTCAGATAAATGACTGTTTAGTCTCTTCTTAAAAACCTCCAGTGATGGAGTGCCCATGATTTCTGAAGGCAAGCTGTTCCACTGGATAATTGTCCTCACTGTTATGAATTTTCTCCTTAGTTCCAGGTTGCTTTTCTCTGTGATTAATTTCCAATCGTTTCTTGTCCTGCGCTCAGGTGCTTTGGAGAATAATTTGACCCCCTCTTGTTTCCAGCAGACCCTCAAGTATTGGAATACTGAATGTTACTCATTCTTTTCTTTAGACTAGCCAAACCCAAATCCTGCAAGCGTTCTTCATGTTTTAGTCTCCAGGCCTTTGATCATCTTGGTTGCTCTTCTCTAAACTTTTTCCAAAGTCTCAGCATCTTTTCTGTAGTATGGTGAGCAAAATTAGTTGCAGTATTCCAGGTGTGTTCTTAGCTTCAAGCACAAAGCTTCAAGCAGCAAAATTCTCAACAGTATTTTTTTTTTGTCTGTTGCTCCAAAATTGCAGAGAGCAGGGTTTTTTTTAAGGTGTGCGGGGTGTGAGTGACAAAAGAATAAACAAAGTTTTTACCATACTTCGTCTCGCACATATTTATGTGCACAGTATATGTGTGACTGTAGAAACAAAATTACCCATATTTCATATTCTAATAATTTTTAAGACAAATATGGAGGAACAGCAGAATTTGTGAGGCCCCCAGCATTTGCCCACGTATGCTTTCAATTAGTACTTGATACATTTGTGTAACGTATAAGTGAAGTCCAGTAAATTCCATTATGTCACTGGAATTTACATGATCCCCGAAGAAGCAGGAACGAAGTGGCATTTGGGAATAGGATCTGGAATGGCAGAAACAAAATCGGTAGGGCAACTAAATATGCCTTCTTACTATGATATATTCCATTGGATTGTAGCCAATTCCTGCTGGTTTGTTTAGTTTACTTTATTGTCATTGCACCTCATATAACTAAATTAAAATTGGATGGTTAGGTTTGTATTGTTTTCTGCATTTTTAACTTTGTATGCCACCCAGAATATTGTAGTGAAATGGGGGGGGTGTGCCTATATACATTTAAAATATAAAATAAAATAAAATGAAGTTCTCCAAGCTGTTTTGTCCCTTGCTGTATTTCTGGCAGTTGCAGTCCTGTGGCTTCCTCTGCCGATCCACTTCATGTGTTGTTGGCCTCTTCTCTTTCTGCCCCTCTTGCCCAGCATTATCATAGTTTCCATAGAAGCATAAGCTAGCATATTCAAAGTCTGATCATTTTGTTTTGCTTTCCTTACATTTTTTTTCATCCAAACTTGATTTCCTCTAATACTGAAGAGTTGGCTTTCTTGGCTGTCCATGAAACACAAAGCAATCTCTTCCAGCACAACAATTCAGAAGAGTTCATCTTCTTCCTCTTTTCTTTGCTCTTCTGGAATGCACTCTGTCCGTCCTGGGAATTCAGGCTACATTCCACTACAGACTGTGAGTTCTAGTCCTTCCTTTGGCACAAAGCCAGTTAGGTTGCCATGACTTTCGTGCCATTTCATGCCAACGGCAGACCATTCCAAAATCATACCAAGAAAACTGCAAGGACTAGTATAGACAATTATCAGGAGTCAACACTGATTTGAGGGTACACACACACACAAAGCATATTGTGTATGGCTTATAAGATGCAGTTTAAGTTTTTTTTAATGACTTGAACACAGGCAAATGCCTTTTGTTCATGAATTCCAGGAGATAGATAGATAGATAGATAGA
>AZIM01000025.1:315731-329279 GCA_000516915.1 Ophiophagus hannah
TCTGTAGGGGGCGTGCATAAGCACACCAACCTGCCTACCATCCCTGTCCTATTGTTTTTTTTTTTCTTGTTCATATCAATTTCATGTGTTTATTACCATGTTTATACTTATACCTGTTGTCTAATAATTGTTTGACAAAATAAANAACCTACCCCTGTCCTATTGTTTTTTTTTTTCTTGTTCATATCAATTTCATGTGTTTATTACCATGTTTATACTTATACCTGTTGTCTAATAATTGTTTGACAAAATAAATAAACAAACAAACTTTAGAGATTTTTTAAATGCGTTTTAAAATATCCCTAACAATTAGAAAGCTTCAATAATGTGCTAATACATAAATAAGAGTACTTTCCTTGAGTACAGTGAACTGATGCAAGTTCTTAAAATCTGTGGCCTTCATTTTCAGAGCATTAGTGTGAAAGAAAACCTAGTCTCTTTCTCTCTCTATTGTATTTCTATAATACTGCTGTAGTACAAAGCTACACAAGCAATTTCTTTGTGCATTCATTTTCTTTACTATTATTTTAGACTTATCTTAACTCTTTATTCTTAACGCATTAAGAGCTTCTGCTTTCTTAATCTCATCAACTGATTATTAGATGATGATAATTCTATCAAATGAGCTAAGTTGCTACCTACTGTATAGCATAAATTCCCCATACATACATGAAACACATGTATTTCAGCAGGATGGCCTTTTCCAGCCATTAACTTCCATAGATGGAGGGAGAGAGAAAAGGAAGGAAGCAAGGAAGGACAAGTAGATACATGCACATAAATACATGTAAATTCTCCAAGTGCAGCTTGATTCCTGGATCCTTGCATGGAATTTTCTGACAACATTTGAAAGTGGTTGCCACTACCTTCTTCAAGCTTTTTTTTTTTTAACTCAGTTTTGGGATTCTCCAGAAGTATCTCTTCCTCTCCATGTATTTGGAGATAAAATTGGAAGAAGTAATACTGTGTCTGCCACTTAAAGTTCAGCAAAGTGTAGGCTACATAAGGCCAATAACAATAAGTGATCCATTTTTAAACTTAATGAAGCTTTACTTCTGGGCCACAAACCAGAGAGAACTTCTTATTAAATTCCATGATTACCTCCTCTCAAGAGAACTTTGGAGGGCTTAGGAATTATCTGGAAAATTTTGTTGGAAATATAGGAAGAATTAAAGCTGCACTAAATCCCTGGTTAGTCAATTGGATTGAGTGAATAATTGATTGACAACAGAACAAGAGACCCTATCTGATTTTGATTTTTGATTGCTGCAAAGTTGGAACTAGCTTTCTTAGAAGAGAGATAGGAAGGAGGGGGGATTGGCAAAAGCAATGTCTTGGCTTCACAATGCAAACTGCCTCTCTATTTTATTTGCATTATGATATTGCACATCTACCTCAAAGGACAGTTCTACTGAAAGCAGCAATATTGTACTATCCAGGGGAAGACTGAGAAGGTAATGACTGATTGAGGGTTGATGATAACAAATAGTGATGTGGGAACCATAGTAATCTTTCCTTTTATTATTCTTAACTTATGCCTTTAATTTATTTTGCCTTTTTGGTGCTCTATATAACATTGCTTACTCCCAAAAGGAAATATCATGGTAAATATCTATATAATATGAATTTGATTGTGGAAATTCCTCTTTTTAAAAAAACATATTTATTTATTCTTTAATACCAAAAATAAAATACAAAAGAAAAAAAAACAGATTCACAAACATTCAACACTAAGAACAAAAAGAAAAAAAAACAAGCATCAAGTATATCTAACATTAAACATTAAAAAATGTTGATATATATATATAGTCACATTTTAAAATCCAGTCTTCAACAGTCAGCCTCCACTTTTCTTTTCCAATGCTTAGTATTTACAATCCTTACAATAGTCACCATGTAAAGAAATAATGTCCCAAACCGTTTTTGGATTGGTTGGTCCATAATACCTAGAAGAAAAGCTTTGGGTTTCATTAATATTAGTAATTCAAAATATTTTCTGCATTGATAATATAATATTTATCCATACTTACAAGAAGGTAAAATGTATCTGGATTTTGGTTGCATTTCCCACTCTTGTTGGAAGGATTATGGGAATTCCTCTGGACCTGGGAATACACACACACACACACACAAGCACAACCACACACACCTCTTTTTATCTCAGTTATTCAGGATGGAATCCTATGCATATTTACTTGGGAATAAGTTTACTTAAATTAACGGTGCTTCCAAGAAAATAATTAAGACTACATTATACTTATCCAACAGGACAACTTAGTGAGAGGAAGCATTTGTGTGTGGGGGAGTGCTTGATTTATTAAGTCAATCTGCAAACACATTTTTCCTTGTTTAAGGTTTTATTTAATTTTACAACATCTTCAATATAAAAATAATCTCCATGTCAAATCCACAATACCAGCAAATCAATTCGAACCTGGTGTTCACAAATGGGTTAGACTATTTCCATCATCCCCACCTACATAACTAAACTCCATAGCATTAAGTTAAAGGTATTATAAATTTATATAGTCAAAATAATTCACTTTTATTACATTTTCTTCTATCTCAGCTCCCTAAATTCCCTTTTTAAGCAACATGGAATTCTGTTATAATATCATAACACCTGTTTAAAAAAACCTCTGACTTTTCATCCACAATTATTTTATGAATACAATTATACATTTCAGTTGTATAATTATGTTCCATCACTTTATTCCATCTTTAATTTACATCATATAGAGTTTTTTAGGAATTCCTAGGCATCATAACTAAGGGCTATGTTCTTGTTAGCTGGGAACTATAGTCCATTTAGTGTTGCAATTAGATATTTGATGCTCAAGACATAATTGTCATATGCCATCTAGATGTATATAGGAATTGAAGCATAACAGATTTAGAAGGCAAAAACACGAGGAAAGGTTCCTTGAAGATGCTAATGAGGTTATTTCACAAACTTCAGATGGAAAGCAAGTCCTACTTCCTTTGGAATTGGAAAATGGGTGTTCAGAATGAGAACAAGTGATAGGTTATCAGCAGGAATACCTAAAGTCTTCTTCTCAGGATTTCACCCAAGCATATTCAAGTCTGTTCTATTAGACTTAAAGAAAAATGGTTGGTGATGGTTTCTCCCATTGCCTGATGATGTCAGGTAAGAGAGGAAAGAAAGCCAGAGGAATTCACTAGTCACTGTCCTTAAATTGTCCTTCAATGAATTTGTAAAGTCAGGACCACTCACAAATCTTTTTACTGGAATAGTTTAAAATTTTGACTTTGAGGACAATACAAATTATCCCATTATATTTTTCTGACAATTTAAGGTGTACAAGAATATATATTAATGAAGCTGCAAGAAAGCTTTCATTCTATTGTTCCTAAGACTTGCCCTGAAATCTTTATTGGTCTCAAAGTTGGCAGCTTTAAGATAAGTGGACTTCAGTTTCCCGAATTGAAACATTGAATAAGATGGAGGGTATCTGTATTGGGGAGGGTTGGGATATAGTTATATACTTAATGCTAACCTTTTAAACTAGTACATCTCTTGTATATTGCTTCTCACTCAGTTCCCCTCCTACTTCCCTGACTGATACTGAGTTAACTAGGATACCAATAAGTATGCACATTCCTTCAGTTCCTGGCAGGGTTTTGTTTTTATTTTTTGCTACAGACATGCACAGACATGCATGCACATATACATGCGTATGAATTGGCCAGCTCATGTATGTATCACACTAAACTAAGGTAGTCAGTGCTTGGTTTAATTGTGCCCACTGTAGTTAAACAAGGATTGAATAAGCAAATCATTATTTAGACCAGTGTTTCTCAACCTTGGTAGTTTTAAGTTAAGTGAATTCCTGATTCCAGAATCCTGCTTCCAGCTATATTGACTGGAGAATTCTGGGAACTGAAGTTCATATATCTTGAAATTACAAAGATTGAGAAACATTAATTTAGACTGATCTTTAAATCCACTGATTGTTGTATCCAAAGTTTGGTATAGCAAATGAGACTTGTAAAAATGGGATTTCCCCAACCTTCATTGTTCTCAGATCTATTAAAGAGATAATCATGGGAGATTGCTGACTGAGGGAAACTATAAGTAAGGGAAATGAGGATCACCCGAATTAGACTGAGGCATTTTTTGTAAACAGATCCGTTGTCTTTGTTTATGGATTCCCTCGTTTCCCATCATCCCTCTGCAATTTAGCTTATCCTGTTCATCAAATTTTCTATCCCACATTGCAATTTTCCCTGTGCTGGGTCAGCAAAATTCACTTTCACTAGTTAATTACGTACAGTATGACTCAATCTGGATCTAGTCCTTTAGCTAAAGCCACCCACATTCCATTTGTATAGAAATATCTGCAAAGAGTTTAATCATTAGAAGCAAATAAGTAAATGGATGTGCTTGGCTAAATTTAACAAGGTGTGTAAAACCATAAACTGCTTTGTTATGCTAGAGGAAACTGCCAGGTGCTCCTTGTTAAAATTCCATCTCTGGATAGAAGTCACTTATTTTTAATATGGTAGATACGGTTAATTCTTCTGTTTTCTAGTTTCTTTTGTCCACCTCAAATATTTCATTGTAGCTTTCACACCAAATATATATATATATATAAACTATCTATACAGTTATTGAATGTTTAAACTAGTAAAACCTAGTAAAAATAAGGCTTTTTCATAAGACAAAATAGATGTTGAGATTTATGAAAGGATTAAATTGAAGAGTTCTTTAAACATGGTACAAGTTACTAGAGGAAGCCTGCAAAATACCATAAGATATTATAGAACATGAAGAAAAAGTGTGATTAATAGCAAAGTTGAGAAATGAACATATGTTTAAACTGAGGAGGCTATATATTTACAAAATTTATGCCAAATCTTAATTCTAGATGAAAAGGTAAATAAAACAAAGGTGTAGATCTATTATGAACAGAGAATTCTTATTTCAAGCAAGAATAGAACACGAACAGAACAGTGTATTTTATTTTGCAAAGTGATACAACGAATTTCTCTCCAGTACAAAAGCTCTCAAACAATAATCTAATCATAAGATACCTATAGGAGAAGGTAGTAGAAAAGATGAGAAGGATAGTAGAAATACAGCCCTACTATGAAATAAAAAATGAAGTAAAAAGAGAGGGAGAGATCACATCTCACATATTAATTTTTGAGATGAAACTGTGATGTTTTGCCCTATAAAAGTGAATTGCAAAAATGAAGATTTAGATAGAAACAAATACTTTTGTTTTCTGCATACCAAGGCTGAAGTAATAATCTGACATCTAGATTTTTAAAAACCTAAGAAATATTTATATAAATAATAAGAGAAAGGTAGAGTTTCATGTAATACCATAGTGATAGTTGAGCTCAGTGAAGAAACCTTTTTGGCAATACAACGGGCAAGGTTAGCAGAGAAGGAAGGCCATGAAATGAGTTCTGGAAATGAATGGATGCCACGTGACAATAAGAGCCTTGTTGTTGCTCCAGCAAGATAATCAGATAGACTTATAGGTAAAAATTCAACTTCCAGAATTCTTAGAGATGAAATACAAACTGAGGAGTTTCCTTCCAGGTATCTCCAGATTGGAGAAAAATGCTCTGGCATTTACCCAATTTTTGCAGGTGCTGGTCATATGGGAATAGCTGTAATGGTGAATAACCATTGTGATTACTTATATTGCAGATGGACAAACAATAAATAAGCAAGAAACTCCAGAAGTCTTCATAACATGTGAAAAGTAAAATCTTGTCAATCATTTAACTAATACGTTTCCTAATTTCTAATTTGAATATGCTTCCTAATTCTATGTTTTCCTTTCCCCTATGTCCTACTCTTCAATTCCCAATTTGCTCCCTAACAATAATCTATACAATACTCAATATCTTCATTCTGAGGGAAAATATGATCTCCCACACATTCCAGTAATTATCAAGTCACTGAAAGGACAGAGGGACCAATAGGGCTAGAGGTTTTCTAATATCTTCCTCGAAATATGAGACCAAAGAGGAATTTCATCTAGAATAAAAGAACAGATGGTAGCAACCTACAGATTCTTCCCTTAATGGATAAGGGTTTTGAGAAAAGCCTTAGGGTTAAGGGAACCAAATGAGCCAACTTACCACATCCCTGTGCAAGCAAGTACAAGAATATACCCCATTACAAGTTCTTTTCTTACCTTTTGGTATTGTTGCCCCTTTGTCAACATTAGTTGCTGGTCAAAAACATGCATAAATCAGAATGTTCTAACATTGAAAATTTTATCCCAATGCTGCATTTATTTTGTATAATTTCATCATTGTGACATTTCAGCTGGGCACAAATTTACTTCCATGCCCTCTGATTTACTTCCTTCTTTTTTAAAGTGCTCTTAGTACTTTATTGGACTAGAAATTTAGAAAACTGTAGGCAACTGGAAAGTGAAAGTGAGTAGTTTATTTTTTTTTTCAAAAGCTTTTGAAATTGACAGGGAACACAAAATTTGGAGAAATGGAAAAAGCTGGAGCTGCAGGAAGATTAAAAAAATGGGAGATGGCTTAATAAAATTTAACAGAGAATTTGTTTTATAGAGGCAAGATTTGCTTCAAACAGCATAAATTCCCTGACGTGTTGAATGGGCAATTGGAGAAGTAAATTAATATGATGATGATGATGATGATGATGATTCTGCTTTTTGAGTTATTCTTAACTCATTGTAGCTACATAGATAAGCCCATGGAATAATGGGAGCATTAAAACTTTGGGCAATAAGCAAAAACAAGGTGATTGTGTTACCAAAGATTCAGTGTCAAGCAAAATAGAGTAAAGAAAAATATCTCAATCAAGAATATCAACAAGGAGAGGAATAAAACAAGAAAAGGAAAGTGAGCAAACTTTTTCACAAGAAAATTTGGAACTATTGTAGAAGACCAGTTATGGTAGAAATCCAATCTAATACACACAAATGCGATTACAGGAAGATGGAAATACTGTATTGTAGCCCTTTGCAAACAGGATTATAGAATGACAGAAACATTTGTAGAGAGAGAATATATTCAGAAACTGACTCCACTGGAAAATGAAGTATGAAAAGCAATAAATCAGTTGTCAAATAGGAAAGCACCAGCTGCAGATGAAATACCCTTTGAACTGCTTAAAGCTGCAAAAGAGGCAGTTTTCAGGAAGGTTTTTTAAAAAAGCATAAGGAACATGAAATCAGATAGCAACTATAGAATGGATAAAGGAGAAGCAAGAGAATGCAAGGAGGAGATTTACTTTAACCTTACTGTTTACTGCATTGGGGGGAGGTTGTGCCTCAAATGAGAATATAGATTATATTAAGACTAATGGGTGTGCAACAGCATCATATTTGTCTTTGGAGGAACTTTTACAGTGAATAAGAAGCTAATTTAAGAACTGTGTTTGAAGAAATAGAATGATTCAAAATAGAGAAGGAGATAAAACAAGAATGCTCAATTTATATAGAAAGTAGCGCTATAAAATGGCAGGACTGAAAACAGCACTGGGAATTAAATTGGATTCTGAAACATTAAAAGTTTAAAATATGTGGAAGATACCACTTCATTAGGCAAAATTAAGAAAGACTTAGTAAATGCCAGTATAAAACTAAAAAATGCAAAGTGAACAG
The DNA here is from genome assembly GCA_000516915.1 of Ophiophagus hannah. NCBI lineage: Eukaryota > Metazoa > Chordata > Lepidosauria > Squamata > Elapidae > Ophiophagus > Ophiophagus hannah. The sequence continues at coordinate 323,357 of AZIM01000025.1, forward strand.
TGTATATTAATACTGAAATGTCTACATTTTTATATCCAGTCAACATAATTGATGGGTAAAGTAGACTGTTTTCTTGGTCTCAAGTATAGATAGAGATGAGCAATGTGATGGAAAGTGTAGATGAAATTAATTTGAAGGAGGAAGTCCACTTAAAATAAATGATAAGAACAATAAGAATATTTCAATGGCAGCAAAAATCAGAATAATTAAAGTAATGGTCTTTCTTGTGATAATGTATGACTGTGAAAGCATAGGGAAAGAACAGGAGAAAGTAGTTAGATGTCTTTGAATTATGGATTTGGAAACACCAGCTAAGACTGACTACTAGAAAAACTAATCAATCTGTCCTGGACCCACACATTGAGAGGCAAAGTTGACTGCTCCCTTGAGGGATGATCAGCAAGCAGAAACTCACCTATTTGAGGCGTGAGATATGAGCAGATGATAGACTAGAAAATGACTATGTTTGCTAAAATTCAGCAAATGGTAGGTGAAGACGATAACAAATAGGCAGAATCAATTGAATTACAGAATTGACTGTGTAAGGCAGCACGTCAGCATGTTAATTGCTTTGCTTTTTTTAGATATGCAAAAATGTATAAATTGCCTTACCTCAAAAGAGTCAAGGTGATTTACAACATATTTTGCACATGCAAAATTAAGACAACATCACTTGGCAGTTAATCAAAGGCAATAGTGGCAAGATAGGAATGAATTAAGGGATAATAAATTTTACACCGGTACATTTTTCTGCTGACTCAAGTATGAGTGGATAATTTAGCAGAGGGACAGATTCTACAACTATAATTTGTATAGACATGGCTTAAGCTCTAGTCATAGTATTCAATCTTGCCCTCCCTTCCCCCCCCATACTTCTATTATCTTGCCTAAATGAAACATTCTGGGAAAAACTGAAAATTTGTGTGCTATTTTGTAAATCCTGAGTTCATCTACTAAAGTAATTGCTCAATATTATATATGCAAATTAGAGCTGACAGGTTGGGTGTGGATATACTTACTTTGTGCTGGTTATGCATCTCCTCAAAACCCATTCTGAAGAAAATCATTTGCCAAATGATGCAATTGCAAATATTGTGAGATTTTTGTATAGTCAGAAAATCTTTGACGGCAATTCTTGTCTGCTTCTAGATTTTCGTTATTTTTTCCACGGCCATGCACAGAGTGGCTGAGTTTGGAAATATGAATAGAATGACCTTCAGCTCTTCAAGATCAAATAGAAAATAGTGAAGCATGTGAAGCTAATATACATCAACATTGCACTGATTTTTGCCATAGTTAAATTTCTACATGTCAGTCACTTGTGAACTTTGCTTTTCTTTTGGACTTGTGCAAACACTTATTCCAGAGAAAAGATATTTTAAAAACAAGAGTGCCTTCCAGATGGAGATTAAGCTAGATGCACAACAAGCTAAAATAAGGTACATAATCAAAATGCAGAGAGAAAATAAATAAGAACACATGTAGAGCTGTTTTGATATGATAGGAAAATAATAAGTTTGAAAGAATCATGCTTGGGTTCCTATTTGTAGAACTCAATCAATTACTCTTTGACAATTGTTTATTGTTTATTCCTAATAAGATATGTAGGAAGATGTTTGAAACCAATGTAACAAAAGTGCTTGCTTATGTTTTCTTCTCCTTGTCCAAAATGGTGCGTTCAGAGGTAAAAGAGCTAAAATTTTCTACATTGTTGCTTTTTTTTGGCAGGAATTTATTGTTCTTTTTTTCTCCTTCAGAAGAATAAATGCACCCAATCTAGCAGAGATAACTATTTTCCTCAGATTTATTTCCCCTAAACATAACCATTGAAATGTGCTGCCTAATTTATATATTTAACTGTCAGGTTTTAGCAATTAGTTCCTCTCCAAGATCATGAGTCACACAAAATTAGAATTTACATCCTTGAAACTCTGATGAGGTAGGGTCAGCTTAATGGAAGGAAAACTACTTCAAAATTGGTAATACAGTACTTATGATGACTTATGGCTATTGCACTCCCAGTCTAGGGGTTGGTTATACGATGGCAATGTCATGGAGCCAAGGAAAATTGGTGCTGTCAAGGCAGGACTGGGCTGTGTAAAAGTAGTAGTGGAGTCTGTTGCTGGGGGATTTTGGGGGCTGAACTGCACATATCTTAAAATTGCTAATTTTGAGAAACACTGCTCTAAATGATCAAAATGTGCAACTCCTTTGCTCTGAATGTAACCTCAGAAACAGGCTTGAATTACTTGCTTTGCAAATCATTTTCTTGCTAAACATTGCTGCAATTTGTAGAAATAAATCTATCTTTCTCTATTGCCAATTTTTTAAAGTTACTGGCTTCTTTCCCATCAGAAAAATAGTTTGATAAATTTCATTAATACTAGATACTGTATTCATGTCCTATTTAAGACCCTGTTTCCAAAGTTTCTCTGGTCATGGATATATCTATCACTCTCCAGAGAGTGCTTAACTACTGAAGCCCCATCTTCACTCATTATTAGTACTATTGGTTGGGCCACTGGGAATTGTAGTTCTGGAACACTTGTTCAGTATCTTCATAGCCATAATGCTTTGTCAAAAACCTTGATTTTATGTAGGGAAGAATAACTCTTACCAAAACAGCTGCAGGTACTGTAAACCCATTTTTCTAGCCCTCCTCAAATTAAACTCTTAACTATCCGTAGTATAGCTACTCAAAATCAGTGGTGAAATTTTGTACTTTACTTTAAAAAAAGATACTATTGTTATCATTATTATTTATATTACATTACACCTAACAACTTTAACATAAAATAGATCATTTATGTTGTGTATATATCTTGAAAGATATTTATTGTGTCATTTTTAAAACAGATAAAATCCTGCCAGACTTGATAAAATAATAATTTCCCATTTTATTTATTAAGAATGTAATTTTATTTTTATCAGAGTAGATAGATTGACCTAATCTTATCAAACTGTTTCTTAAGCATAAAAAATTACTGAGATATTTTCAGCAGGCACCAATACATGATTTCTTGCTAAAAGCAGGTAAACAATATTTGCTTACTTTCTTGTTTCTTGCTTTGTAAATGTTTCTTCTTTCCATCAAATACTTGTAATAAGTCTAAATTTTGTTGGGTTTTTGCCAAGAGAATCTGTAAGAGGCTCAAAAAACATAAGGTGTCAGGGGCCACTATGCAATCAAAGTTCCACCCCTTTTTTACATCTGTGCAATATCTATTAAAAAGAGGTTGGAGTTGATCACATGATCATACCCATCATCTCATCTTTCTGGTCCTTACAAATGCCTTTGGTTGTTGCTATTATAAAAAGATTATACTCATTATAATCTTTTGAGAGTATACTTTTATATTTCTAAAAAAATCATTAAATCTCATTCTTGCCAAAATACAAACTTCAAACCCTCTGGGTCACCCCTTGTGGTACTCTGCCATTTAGAAATCTTGAATGTAGTCTCAGTCATCAAAAATTGTGTAATCCTATTTTAATCTTTTAGTTTATATTACTTTACCTTTGTTTAATCCTTCAAAACAATGTTCAACAATAATACATTCAGCAAAAAGAATGAATTCAATAAACAAAAAGCCAAAATGTTAATTAAAAAAAACTAAATGTCACAAAAATAAAAACTGAAAATGTATCTATTAAACATATGATGTTGACTGTTGTGTTCTTCAAGGCCTTATATATCTTGTATATATACATTCAAAAGTATATAAGTCACAATTTCAAAAATATAATATTAGGCATGGAAATCCTATATTAATTGGATATATAGAATGCCTAATTAAGATTGGACATGTAATAACCTCTGAAAGGCTAAGTATAATAATTTTAACATGGTAATCCAATAAATAAAGGTCATTACATGCTTTGCCTTGAGCATCCTTAGTAGCACATCCAGTATAGTTAGATCTTATTCTGTTATTTCAACTGAAAGACCAATACAGGTAGGCCTTGCCTTATTACTACAATTGAGCCCAAAATTTTTTATGATAAGTGAGACATACGTTAAGTGAGTTTTGTCCATTTTAAAACCTTTCTCGCTACAGTTGCTAAGTGAATCACTTAGCATTAAACAAACTGTTATAAGTTGAGGACTACCTGTATGTTACCATCTTTATTCCTTTATTTCCAGTATCCCTGTTTTATATACTTCATTGAATAGTTTGTATTAAGTATGTAAATGTTTCAAATTTCAATTTAGTTGCCATGAAAGCTTTATATAGTTCCATTATAAGTAATCTTCAATATATACATTCAAAATCTCCTTAACTTTTCAAAAGTTCTTGATTAAATTTTGATTTTTCTTTATCTACATTGCAAATCATAAACATATAATTAGTCCTCAACTTAACAACCATTTGTTTAATGACTGTTTGAGGTTACTAAAAAGTTACTGACAAAAGTAACTTATGCCTGTTTTTCACATTTACAACCATTTGTGGCATCCCCATGATAACATGATCAAAACTGGGACTGTTGGCAACTGGCATATATTGATGACAGTTGCAGTTTCCATGGGTCAAAGCCAATGTGGAAGCCAAATACACTTAACAACTATGTTACTAGTTTATCAACTTTAGTGATTCATTTAGCAACTGTGGCAAGAAAGGTTGTAAAATGGGACAAAACTGTACAATTTTACTTAACAACTGTTTTGGGCTCAATTGTGGTTGTAAGTGATATAAATGAAAATATATGCCTTAAAAACATCCTAAATAACTATTAAATTTGTGGCTTGTTTATATATAAGGAAATGAAGGGATAATAGCACTGCTCATGCCTATTTCTTTTCAAATGCTTATATGTTTTTTTTAACATCGTAACTTGATTTTCAGCAACATATTTGATACAAATCTCTTTTGACCCTCAATGGTAGGAAGTACAGATATTTGTCCTTCAGATTATATAGGGTCACAATTTCCAACAATCTTGAAAACTGTTACATAACCAAGATGATGATTACATGAGCAGGAAGTTTTGAAGCTTCTTCCACCATCTCTTGAATTCTCTTTAACTCTCTGAATATCTCTCAAATGCAAGCCAGTTTGGCTTAGTGGTTGAAGCATCTGGCTGGAAACCGGGAGACAATGAATTCTTAGTTCCACTTTAGGCATAAAATAATCTGGCTGACCTTGGACCAGTCACTTTCTCTCAGCCCTAGAAAGAAGACAAACCATTTCTGAAAAGTGTTGCCAGGAAAACTACAAGCAGTGTCCAGGAACTGGACACAACTGAGTGGGGAAAAAACAATATGTTTCAAATGGCATGGTATATAAATCTCCCCTCAGTTGATAGCTGTACACTCCCTTGGAAATAGTCACTTGGAGACCAAATGCTGGCAATAAAAAATGCCAGAGCCCCATGTGCACAGAATTAGACCCACAAAGTGGCCATAGATAACACCAAAAATGGCTGTAGTATTTTCTTAAGTATTTCAGCCCTACCCCCTTAGCTCTTTCTGGTTATTCAAATTGATCAGAAGAGCAGGAATGGGGAAATCTCCAACACACATGACTCAGAGCACCCATTTAGGGCATTCTTAGATCAGCATAGATCTCACCACTGAAATTCAGCAGCTGAAATACCACCTTTATTTGGCTTTGCCAGGAAAATGTAGCACCTTACATCCATCCTCCAAATTGACTTGGAATGTTACAATGCAGTTTTCAGAGGCTGCGCATAAAAATGTGTAGATTCAGGGAAATACATATGGGAGAAATTTGCTTGCAAACCATGTGGATGTGAGAGACAAATAGAAATAGTCCTCAACTTACAACAGTTCATTGAGTGACCATTCGAAGTCACAACTTCGATAAAAGTGACTTATGACTGTTTTTCACAACCATAGAAGCATTCCCATGGTCATGTGATCAAAATCCATATGCTTAGCAACTGATTCATATTTATGACA
>AZIM01000025.1:331678-358301 GCA_000516915.1 Ophiophagus hannah
ACAGCCTGCACCACCAAGGCTCTTGTTAATTTTAGAAAAGAAAAGCTAATTTTATATCCATCATGTGAACTTTATAAATATATGTTAACAGATGAACCACTGCTACATAATAGAGCTTCTTCTTGCTGAGTTACGTTCAGTGTTGGATTTTCTCCAAGACTCCTCCTTTAATCAAATCAAATCAAATCAAATTAAATTAAATTAAAGAGAGGGGGATATAGATATATTAACGTCATGGAGAGATTGCTTTAGAAAGACTGCCAATTCATACACTGTTGCACTTGTATACTAGATTGGGATGATCCTGTAACATTGCTAGGATTTTTCCTCTTTAATGGTTGCTAAGACTGTCCATTTCCTGCAGGTCCTATTAATTTTTCACTTATCTATCAGTTTCTTAATTTTTTTTAATCTATGTTACAGGCATCAAAGGGTTTATAAGATCTGGGTAAACCTTTAAAATGAAAAGGGGATTTATTCCTATATATTTGGATGGCTCCCCAAAGCAAAATGACTTATATCCATTATCAGCAGTTATGAAGCTCACATTAATACCAAACATCTGCCAAACATGTGCATAGAATTCTGTGCTGGTGCAAGGATATTGTCTGCAAAACATATTTTGGCAGCAATCTTGCTTTGTAGTAATCATTTTTTGCCTACTTGGGTATGGGGAGTGTTGCAGAAGGGGATTATTTTAGCTGTGCAACCAAATGAAACTATGTTGGAATCATAACTAAAATTAACTCTCCATGAACATCTTCCTATATACAAGAAGAAGCAAGCCTTTTTTATTCCTAGTGGCTTGCTCTGTCTCTTGGTTCTACACATATGAGCCGAAAGAAGAGAAGGGATTTAATTTGTGGTTAGTTAATTCAATAGATAGTATAGAGGATAAATAAAAAGTGAGAAAAGCCAAAATTCAACTGCAGGTGTCAGCCAGAAGGTTCATATTTGCTAGTATAAAGTTTCATCTAATTATTGATGTTGGATTTCCCCCCCCTACATATCAACTCAGCTATGCTTGTTATTTTGTTCTTTTCAATCAATGGAATGTTGGAAAGCAAAGAACTTGGAACTCCATCCATCAGTTTCTCTCTCCATAGGCAAGAACACTCCAAAACCAGAACAGAATGGGACCCAATTGGATATAGGAGGACAAGCTGGCAAAAGGAAAATTGAATTTGCCAGGGACTGAATTGAACCAGAAGCTCCAGAGAAAAATGTTCCAGAAAAAGCATCTCCAAAGCATCCCATTCTGAACCTCCCTTTTTCCAGATGGTGAGTCTAGATCAGAGTATATGCAACTGGCTCTGTGGTACCCAGAGCATTTATACAGAAAGAGGGAAAAGGTGAGAGGAATATAACACAAAAGGAGCAAAAACACAGCCTTAACCTACTGACAAGCATATACCATGATTACATTCCAGGGGTTGAGCACAGACGTGTACACAAAAATGCCCAGACACACATAGGTAACAAATTACTTTATTATACAGAAGAAAATAGAGATGGCTCCTGTAACTACTATGTAAGAAGTGGGAAATAATCTGAAAAACCATGCTGTGCATGTTTTCCCTACTTTGTTATTTCTTTGTTGCAAGTTCTTATTTACTGTTGACCATTCAAAGTTACAGTAGCACTAAAAAGTGACTGACCATTTTTCACACTTATGATCGTTGCAGCGCCCCCATGGTCACGTGATCAAAATTTGGACACTTGGCAACCCACTCATATTTATGATGACTGTAGTGGCCTGAGGTCATGTGATCACCTTTTGCAACTTTCTGACAAGCAAAGTCAAGAGAGAAGCCAGATTCATTCACCAATTGTGTTACTGACTTAACAACTGCAATGATTTGCTTAACAACTGTAGCAAGAAAGTTCGTAAAATGGGGCAAAAGAAAACTCACTTAACAAATGCCTCACTTAGCAACATAAATTTGGGACTCAGTTGTGTTTGTAAGTTGAGGACTACCTGTATTTATATATTACATAAAAGTCAAAGGCAATCAAAACTGTGAAGTAAGCACCAGCTGGCTCTGTGGGCTAAAGCTATAGATGCAAAATGTTGGCACTACCCATGGTACATTTAGAAATTAGTCACTTAAAATGAAAGCAATAATTTCTTCATCATGAGAGAAATTAAACTTTGTACAGTAATGACTAAAGTTGCAAATTTTAATTGCCATTATATACAGGGTGGACATATTAGTAGAACATAGGATTCCAAAAGTCCTTTTTTCAAGAGGCAACAGGACTTTCTGTTTTTTCTTTGAAGACATTTTGCTTCTCCTCTAAAAAGCTTCTTCAGCTCTGAGTGGATGGTGGGGCAATGGAAGGACGTGAGATATGGATTCAATTTTTATATTTGAACATATTTTTGTACGGGAGATTGAAATATCTTCCAGTTGTTGTCCTGATGAGTAGTGCAACAGTTTGGTTCAGAAAAAAAAAGCTTGCTATGTGGAGCACACATGTTCTTTAAAATGAGTCAGGGAAAGTCCAGGAAAATGTGATATTTTGGTCTTGACTTTGTGCAGTGTCAGTATCACAACCAATAAGTTTAATCCAAGGCACAATTGCTGCAAAATTTATTAAAAGGCATTAGGGACTGGAAACAGGAGAATTTACTGGAGTGTTCCAATATAATAAAGTATGCTTGAATTTCTGTCTCTCCTTAGTCTCTTTAAAAAACAGATAGAGCTCAGAATGCAGTAATTTCCCATCATTATAAAAGAAATAACTAAGGCTTTCTTCCTAGGGTAAGCATAATAGATTTATTTGACAGATAGCTAAGTGAACAGCAGTACAGGTAACCAAGAAATCTTTTTTCTACACAGTACATTAATCTAAGGAAATAGGTGGCAGAGAGACTAAGGGAAATATTGTAATAATAAAGGCATTTGGATAGGAAATTTTAATTACGTGATGTTAGAGAATAAATATAATTTTCTTCTAAACATATGATAAAATGTTAGTGCCATATTTATTTAATATTGTTAGTCAGAATGTTTTTAAGAATTCTGTATAGAACCAACTTCTCTTTCTGTTGACGTATGTAGGAATACTAGCTCTGCAGGTTAAAAGATCTGGTACAATTTTCTTTCAGCTGAATACATTTTCTAATACAATAGAGAACTGAATAGCCACTAATGGAAGATGATGGAGCTCCTATAACCCTTTATGAAAAAGGTAAGATTGGCACAATAAAATCCTCTACTAAACACACTGGGACTTCTCTGCCTTTAGATTTCATGCAGGATTTTAGATGGTGATCTTCATTCTTAAATAGTCTTCTAATATCACCACCATCACCATAATCTCACTCAAGGCATCAACCTCTGGTTTTAGTAAGTGACAATGATAAACTAGTCTACCGGCAAACCCTTGACACTACTAGTATTATTAACTAGAACAACAACAAAAAATAAGGTGGATACAAGCTCAGAGCAACTGTTTACTTAAATACATTTAAGAAATAAAAAAATTATTTCTCACTCTTCCTAGCATTGCAGTTAAATATTCTAGCGCTTTGGCCAATTCAAAAACTGAAATTTACAAGTAGTTGTAGGATTATCTCAATACACTAAGAAAGTATTGCATTAACACTTTTAAGTACCCACTGGTTTGGTATTCATCTGTATTTCACAACCTGCTTCATCCCCTTAAGGCAAGCTTCGGCAAAAATGTTATAAAACTCAGGATAAACACAAATGCTGCGTTCTAATTGGCTCCTGTGATGTCACATGTTTAAACAGATCGTAAGCAGCGTATGCAACAAGGGAGGTTGTCGTTCCTCTTTCTTAACCTGGTGCTGTGACTGTTTCTTCTTTCGTTTTTGAACGTACGAGTTCATTTTATTTTCTAACCCTCATCATCACAATGCCTTTCGCAAGGATCCGAAACTCTGACACATAATGATCTAGAAAACCCCTTCATACCAAAAAAAAGTTTATATAGTTTGCCTTAATTACAATATTTACAGTAATTACAGTGATCTTCGCTTTCAAGTTCCACTATCACTTTTATGGTTGAGATACTTGTATTAAATTATCATACAATTGGTTTCGAACAATCTGAATTGTAATAAGACTGGTGTAATTTTAAACTCTTTCGATATAAATTTTTAAACCACTACTACAACATCATAAAATTAATTTTTAGTCTACATTCTTTTATAAATAAAATCTCAAGACTTGGAGGAAATCACCCTCTGCCTCCTTCCCGTGTCCCTTCCTCAAATAATAATTTGTCCATTTTCTAGTTATCTGGAAAAGATAGAAAATCCACACCTTCTCCTCTCTGCATACCCACGAACCTGGACTTGATATTTAAAGGCTGCTTTGGGTTTGTTTTGCTATATCGAAAATGGATAGATTTCAGAAAGGTAGAATGAACTTGCTGGAATTCCAATATATGTATAAGTGAAAAGGAAATGCAAGAATACATTCACTTGGATATAGAAAACTGATCAATCAGATTCATTCCAAATTAAATGAACATGACTGAAGCTGTCTACTTTACTGGCAAAAAGCTGGAACAAATGGAAAAAATGTGGGGGAGGGGGAGCACACCATGTGAATGGAATAATGGCATCCTTTATCTATTAATTCAGTACAATTCAAGATAATTTCAAGATAATATAAATTCAAGATAGCCTTGCAAAAGTATAAGGAAACATGCATGCACAGAGAAACATATATTGAGGTACAATACTTCATATTCCTTACAGCCTAATTTTAATTCATTAGTATTTCTGTTTATGAGATGCATTAACTCTCATTAGCAGTGAATACAAATACTTGCAAATAGACTCATGCAGAAGAGTAAACACTTGAATGGGATTGTAATGATAAAATGTAGGATGTTGTTTCATAGGTAAAGCATATAACAGAAATGAATGAAAAATACTAGTGAATCTCTCCCTTCAAAAAGGGCATCAGCCTTTTCAATAGGTTAATTAAATGTTCATTCTTGCAACCAAAAAGTTTCAGCCTCCAGATCTTCCCCAGGTTAATTCAAACAAACTCCTTCTAAATAATGTTTATAAGTGATTCAGCTTTTGACTATCAGATCTGAACATTTAAATGTGCTCCTGAGAAATTATCTAGAAAATTTGTGATTTCCTTTGCAAAGAAAACATCCTAGTTTAAATTGGCTGCTTTAAAAAACAAAACACTTTCACCCATTAAAAACTATCATTATTTATTATCTTCTAATTTCAAGAATATTGAATTGCAGGAAAGGAATACAATGCAAATTAGATAAGGTTATGTATTATTTAAAGTAAGACAAATAAGTATAGATTACTAAATGTAATTTAAAGGTTGATAGAAGGAAATTTTTTGATATTAGCCTTTTTAAAAGATAAAAACTGAGCAGAATTATTAGCTTTTTTGTTATCTTTAAATTTGCTGTATTGGTTTTATTTTTATTGAATTCCATCCTCTTACAAATATGGTATCTCCTCATGCAAAAGGATCTGAATTAAATAATCCTGAATTTCAATATAAAAATAGCACCAATGATGAAGATGATAAAAGAACGCCTATAAAAAGCACACAATTATGTTGGGAATCTCAAGCTCATTCATATCATTTTCTGTAGGCTTCAGGCTCCTTCATTTCAAGATTTAATTTGTATTAATTATGAAATCTAGTAAATTATTTTATAGGAGATTGTTTTGATCTAAAATCTGACATTCACTCAATTCTTAGAAACTATTATATGAAGAATGGGAGGGAGAAGGTTTGTGTTTATTATTGACTACTATTAACATTTCTAAAAAACACACACAAAAGGCATTTATTGAAGCCAAATATTTAAGGCAGCAATTGGTAAAATCCAGACTACAAATTGCACAAAAATCCCACTGAAATCAATGAGACAAATTCTGACTACCTTGTTTTATCTTTTCAAGGGTTACTAAATTCTCCTAATCAGGGCCTCTTGTTCACTTATCAGGTACTTTACAGTAAGTAGCTGATTTGAATGTGAAAGGGTGCTGTCTATACAGAGCCTGATCATGGACCCTGCTCTCCCCCTTAGTTGCTGACTCCTTATCACTCCCATTAAGCAAAAGGTTGATGCTTTAGAAACTTCGCTGAATAAGAAAGGTATGACCAAGTCAGATTGAGCAACCTGGGTATATTTCTCCTGGAGAGAAGAGAAGTGGGATGTGACCTTGCAGAAGGTCAAGATCTGTCCTCATTCAGCTTAGACTGAAGGTCAGAAATGTGCTTAAGTTATAGGAGATCAAACTGGGGGGGGGAATCTTTCTAAAACAGTGGTTTGATGTTGGAACCATTTATTCAGACTTGTGATGGGTGTCCTTGGCTTGACACCTTCAAGCAGAAAGTAGGGGAAGCCTTGAGGTGCTTCCATTGGGATCCCTATCTTGATCCCTCTTGGCAAATCTGGCCTTCTCTAAGGAAGCAACAACCACTCAGAAGATTTCAGGCAGCAACCAACGTTTTGAAAGTCCCTCTGACAAACAGGAAAAACAATTTCTGAACTGTAAAGTGGTTCCTCTAGGGGATCCAAATGAACAGGCAGAGTTGAAAGTCTTCGAGCAAGGTTGAAAGCCTCCACAGAGAAGAACTGAAGGTGGGGGAGAGCAGAAAGGATATTTTGGCTCTTTACAGGTTTCTATTTGGATCACGGGTGCCTGTAGTTGGTGAGGTGTGCAAATTAGAGGGGGAATTGGGACAAACGCCCAGTCTGGAAAAAATCCAGGAAAATTTCCTCCAGTGTTTTTCTCTTCAATAACGCAGATCTACACGGATTTAAAGGAGACCCTCTTTTAAAAAAAGTAATGCCTTAATCACCTACTCTAGGATTTCAGTGGTCTACCCCGAAAATAATTAAATATGAACACGGCTCATTCTCTCCCCCCCGCCCCCCACTTTAAATAAGTAGGCAAGTTTTTCATTTTTCTTTTTGGCTTTCCAAAAATTGCCTCGAAGGAAAGCAATCTCTTTCGTTGAGTTTACCGTAAAGCTCGGCTCCTCTCGCCTTTCTATTCATTACTGTACAACAGACTCTGTATATAGTATAAACAAGGCTCAGACTTGCCATTTTGTTAGAAAACGAAGGGACTTTGCGCAATTAAAACAATTTTATTGCGTAAGAGAGGTTTCCGCAGGAGAATTTCCCGGAGGCTCATCCTTCAATTGCTTAGCAATGGTGCAGTGAATGAGACATTCCCACCCCGGTTTGTCGCAGGACAGGCGGTTCATAGCGCTAAACTTACCATTCGCTTGGGGGAGGGAAGGAGAAGTAGGCAATTCTATAGCCCAAATGTTCTTGCATCATCTCGAACAATTCCTAGAGCCATTGCTTCGCCTCCTCTTTGCTCTGACGCCTCTGTCAGTAACAGTCTTGCTTGTATGCGCAATGTTATTTTTAGAAAAAGCCAGGTGGTTATATTTTTTTGATTTCTCCATTTTGTTTTGTTTTGATGAGATGCTGGTGGTAAAGGAGGAAGGTCACACGACTCCCCCCCCCTTTCTCAGCCGTCCCAGGAAACAACTTTTCTCTAATAATGTTCTCTCTAGGCTCTTGCTTCGGGCGGGGGGGGGGGCGTGGAGGGTGTTACTAGTTAGTGGGTAGGGAGTGGGAAGTAGGAGGATTTTAAGGTCGGTAGCAAAATTCTTGCCCATCTCCTCGCTGCTAATCAGTACAACCTTTTACGGTGTAGCCATGAACTTGGGACAAAGAAAAGGAAGGGAAGGGGGAGGAAGGAGGATAGGCGGGCAATAAAATCATTCACTGGGGAAATGTTTGATTTCCCGGAGCCACAGATACCACAAGATTGCCAAATAATCTGGGGGGAAGCCCACATGGTTAAAAAAAATGGTGCAGATTCTGGGAAAATTAATCAAAGGCAAAACTGGGAATTTGGCTTTTGGAGAGAACATACTGGGGGAAAGAGAAAAGGTGATTTGGAGACCACCGAGGTCAATTTCAACATAGAAAATATTTAAAGCTGAGAAATTATGAAATCTGCAAGATAGGAATGAAAATTCCTAGAAGGAATCAATAAATGGAGATTTAGGCAGGGCTTTGGGGTATGTATCTAGAGTGGATCCCAGCAGAATGAGCAATAGGGGCCCCAACAGCCACAGCACAAATGTCATGCATGTTGAACACAAAGAACACACGTTGGCAACACAGGTACAGGAAAGTCTTCTAATGGAGTTCTACTGATACTGTATTCTTATGTTATTGGTCGGGCTGTGTTTGTGTGTTTGTGTTTGCGTGTGTTTGCGTGTGTGTGTGTGTGTGTGTGTGTGCGCACACGCGCAAGCACACGTGCACACACACCAAAAATACATAAGTGGTTTGACATTGCCAAGGGTCTGCTTTCTAATCTATAGCCCTGGGAATTTGGTCTCTCCTCCAAACACTCCAAAGTCACATCAAATTAGTCTTTGGTCAGTCAAATCCAGTTAGCAAAGTGCTGCCATTTGCACTCTAGGCAAAGGGGATTAGTCTAAGTATGTTAAATGAAGTAAACAAGCCCAAAGAGATGATGACCAAGCCCAAGATCATAAGAGATGGTGGCCACCATCCTTGGAATGACAGCTGCGATATGATTAGGTTATTTCAGATTTTGGACCTACATATATAGGGAGACAGATGGTCCTTTAAGTGGTAGTGTACAGCTAAGTCGGTCCACTTAGGTTTGAGGGGACAGGACTCCATTCTGCTAAGTGGGGTCCTGATCTCAGATCCTGTCTTTATTAAATAATAGCAGCTTCAGTAGAGATTTTAGGGATACAAGGAAAGGAACTGAGGGGGCCATCAAACATTTATTAAAGCCAAGGCCCCCCCCCCACAAGTATGTTTATTTGGTTGAGTTTCAGCTCTTGAGCATTCAGCAAATCTTATAGAGAAGGGCTCAGTGGCTTCAATGGCGTCATGACAGTTGGGTGGATAAAGTAACACCAGTCTCTTACATAAAGGTAAAGGTTGTTATTTGAACATTATCTATGATTATTGTTATTCAATTTTTTACTTCCTTAGAAACATTTATATAGCTGCCCATTTCACAAAACATGATCTAAAACAATAAAAACCATAAAATATGTTCCATTCTCTCTCCAAAGTATTTTCTAAAAGCATACATAGAAAAAAGTAGGATAGAATAAAATGGGTGCAAAAGTTCTTATCTTTCTTACAGCTAAATACTATAACTTAGATCAAGTTGTCTAAATCTGTCTAAATCTGCTTTTCAGTCAGATCTACTAAGTATGTCCTACTCAACTATTTAAAAATTACTGCCTATATTTATTTCCTTGTCTTATAGATAGGAATGTGTGTTTTCAAAAAGTTCAAAAAGACTGCTATGCAAGCTAATCTGAGAAAGATATTCCATTTATTTCAGTTTAATATTTCAATAAGAATTATTTGTTTAGCAGCACATAATATGGAAAAGCAGTATATAATATGGAAAAGCTTTATATCAAAAGTATATCTGAATTAAAATTATGACTGCTTCTAGCACTTCAAAAATATAATCCCAAAAGCTTGAACAGTCCCTTGGGGATTCATTTAAAATCTCTGTAAACTACAAATTACAGAGTAGAGATTATTATTGCAAAATTACTGGAAGGAATACTGGATTCCTGAAACATAGGAAGCTGCATAAGATTATATCAAGTTCATGGAAATGAATGGCACAAACCTTGGTAGAATATTTGATAAACTTTTTCTCTAGTTGGAGAAAAGAACAAGTTTACATTAAGTTGGAGACATGTTAGTTAGATGGATTAACTGAACATTCAAAGTTAGGCCTGAAGAATGTTTAAGAGGAAGAAGGTGATGAAAAACCAGCCAATGTTGAGTAAACAAGCCATCCTTAAACTATAATGTTTATTGAAAGACATAACTTGTGTGAACACAGCAATTGTATTTTGTTAAGCTGGTTTTAGGTTTAGCTTTTGCAAGGGATGGATTATAATTAGATCAAATCCTATTGAGAGCAATAGAATTAACTTAGTTGTACCCTGATTGATTTTAACAAGGCAAAAAAAATCTTGTTAAAACTAGCCAAATTGTGTAGAAGATTGCAAACTTCTTAGTTCTCCAAAACTGTTATCAAATTAGATGGCATAAAAGCAGGAACTATGCCAATAAATAAATTCATACTTAAATGTCTAAGAGTTGCAGAAGTTGTCATAGATTATGGCATCACTTTTATTATTTCTGTACCTAGGAAAATTTTCCAGCAAATCCAGAAACTAACTGGGCAATTTCAAATAAAAAGGCTAAAATAATATTTCATTCATTTTTGAAAAAAAACTTACCAGTAGTTACTAATATATTTAACTTTTCTCTTCCTCTCATACACACATTTCATGCTTGTGCCATGAAAGTTAAATGAATCCAATGTTCCCCTTTCCCCCCTCCCCTCCCCCTCTTAATTTTAAAGACTGGAATGTTAGTTCTTTCTCCGGAAACAACTGCAACAACTGCTGTTTTGCCATTGAACTTGACAATAAAAGAACTGATTTTAGCCCCCCCCCCTTTTTTTTTGTCCACACAGCTTTGTGTATTAGGACATGGGAGGTCTCTACAAAACCTCACCCAGGAACAGAAATTTGGGTGGAGGGCTAGAAGTTGAAAGGAAAAATGGGGATTAGTTAATGGGACATCTAAACTGGAACTGGGAGAGAAAGAGAATTTTTGAATAGTACAAAAATGGCTAAGAAGATGGTGAAGCACAGAGACAGAGACAAAAATACAAATTCCTTTTGTGTAAAAGGTATTTTGTGTTAAAGACAAACCCCATGCTTTTAATATAGGGGAAAGCATGAGTATGGTGTGTTTTGTTTCTTTCTAAGGCCTTAAAGAAGAATTTCAGGCATGCTTCCGCAAGCAGCAGGAAAGGTTTTTTTATAGGTTTCCCTCTCCCATCTCAACATTTTGTAGCATTGGGAAAGTTGCTCTTGGCCCCTTCCCCCACCTCAGGTCCCCAAGTGAATCTAAATGAGAAAAGAGAAAGGGGGTGGGGAGGGGAGGGGAGGGGAGGTGAGGGNCTAGGGGAGGGGAGGGGAGGAAAAGAAAAGAAGGATGTATATGCATACCAATGTCTGTATTCCACAAGGGAAGGTAAACAGCTGTCATTAAAGGCTGTGTGATTTATAGGAAAGGAATACATAATAATCTAAGTACTTTGGAAGAGGGAAAGGGAAAGAAGTGGAAGAACCTGTCTCAAGTCAAGCAGGGGAGGAAGGAAGGAAGGAAGGCTTTGAGAAACTTTTTTTAATCTCCAATAACATTAGTCTATAGTAGCCAAAAATCAGGAGGAAAAGTCTAGTAACACCTTTTATAAAAGCTTCTGGCTTTTAATAACATTCATAAGTCAGAGAAAAAGATGTTACCAACATCTTTCTGACTTTGGTTTCCAAGAAACAAAGGAGTACACAATAAACATTCCATTGAGTTGTATGTAGCAACCTTTCCCAGATCTCTAATTCCCACTGTACATGATTGAGTTAGCCTGTATGTTTACATCCATTGGGTAATGAACAAATCTTGCAAATACGCAGGCAATCAGAAAGAATTTACCTAGATGATATTTGCTGCTGTTTCAAATTAGAACACGGGATTTTTATATGTGACACTAATACTGATAGAACAAATTTTAGAGAAAATTTAAATATGTAGATTTATATAGACTTAAATATATAGTCTCGTTTAGTTAATTGCTATTAAACTCCATGAGACTAACTCCTTTGTAAATATGTTCAAGATTTTGCAGTTTAAAATATTTTTCTTTAAGGTCCTGAGTTGTGAGCGATTTTTAAAGATGAACACCATTTGTATAGATGGAAGAGATAAAGTACTTTGTACTTGTCCTTACAAAGATCAACACTTCCCTTGATTCATTAGGCTTCCTCTAAGATAAATTGGCACAGAGTCCCTACCTACTCCCAAATCTAACCCAGTAGTCTTTCTAGAATACTCTTACAATTGCCATTAATCCCGAACCAGCATGTAGCACATTTAGAGGCACCAACTTGTAAAGGCCAATCCCTCTGAAGTTAATCTAGGGTGAACTGAGATACTCTGCTGTAGCGTTAATTCCTGATGCTGAAATTAATTGGGCTTTAAAAGCAGAATTCGAACAGAGTTCGTCTGAAGAAGTGTGAGTAGGGGCAAAACCTGGCCGGTTGAACATTTGTCTCTGCACACGTCTCTCTGATCACAGAGGCGCTAGTAAAATCAAACTTAAATCCTTTTAAAATCCAGATAATGAATAAATGGGTAATTTCGATCACGGAATTGGTTTGCTGTTCAAATTTTATACAGAGTATGGTAAAATTACTATCAGCATTGGCGCGCTTGTTCAGATCAGTATGAGTAGATCCGATGATGTGCTTTTCCCCCCATTCTTCCCCTTGTGTTTTTGATGCGTGCCAGCCATTTTGTTCATCTGGTTCTTTTGGCAGCAATTTTAGAAAAAGCAACTAGACAGAGGTTTGGTCTCTTCCAAATCCTCTCTCCCTCCCCGACCCATCCCCCCACCAATTTTCTGGCTGCGAACAAAAGGCAAAGCCTCCTCTATTCGGCTTCAGGAATCCACCTTTTTAGAAGAATTGAGTCAGGGACAAAAAGGATAATTGGGGAATGGACATTCCATGAATTGGAAATAGGGAAGGCAAACAATGAAGGTATTTTATTTTAGACAAGGGAGTGGGGGTAGGTAGGAAGCAACCTACATTGAAATAAACAATAAATTTCACACATACAGAAGATGTCTTTCTCCCCTCCCCCATTTAAAATTGTGTGGGTAAGGTAAGTGATGTTGTATAAACATATCTTCTTTAATCTATATAACGTTATCCATCTAGGCACATTCGTTGTTCACCTAGTTCAGAATGATAGTAATCACATGAAGGTCCGCAAAAGTATTCATACAAGTTTATTGTTAAAAAAAAAAGAGAGAGAGAGAAGAATACACATAACAGAGCTTATTGAACATGCAACTTACTAATTTTCACTATTTTTAAGTTCAAAATATGGCAGGGGCGGATTTGGCTATTTAATCGCGATGTTTTGTAAAATTAATAGCTCCAAATCAAGTTTGTCCTACTTTTTGTCCTAAATTCAGACCTACAAAATAGGAAATTCCAGCTTTTGGAGGTAATTTTTAATGGTTTATTTAATCCGCCAAAATTGATAGAAAACGCGAAAGGAGACATACGCAAGGAGACATACGCGCGTAGACTAATTGCATTAATGTGGTAGGAACACATTAAGTAAAAGGAGTAAAAGGAAAGGCGAAAAAAAGAGAGTGAGGAGGAGGGAAGGAAACACTGCCAACTGTGCTAAACCTCCGCAACCGGAAGGTGGTGCTCATGGCTTAATAGTGAAAGCAAGCATCGTTTCCTTAACAAATCTTTAAAAACCACACCCATCAACAAGCCAAATAAACAGGGAGCCAACCTCGTGCTCGCTAGCACTGATGATGTTACCTAGTTGGGTAATGAAAGCAAACAAGGTCAGAGAGCAGCAAGGACTCCACAGGTATATACACTAAATTTTCCTCCAAGGGAAACCTCTTAAACTTATTTGGTTTTTTAAGAACCTCTACTTCGCAGGGTGAGTCAAAGTTAAAACGACTTATCTGCTGGGAATAAACCAAGTCCTGACTTCTAGAGTCAAAATTAAATCATGATTTAAAGTGGATGGAAAATTGTTCTCCCCTTGCCTTGCTACTGGACATCGCAAATATCGGTTGCAAAAGCACCTCTAAAGTAAGCTCTCTTCCTCCAATCTTTCTTCTTGCATTCTCAGGTTGACATTTTTATTATATGGGGTGCAAGAGAAAGAGAGGACATGTGCTCACAGATGGAGGGCCTTTGCACAAAGACTCAGAACTGGAGATCATCCCAGAGCATATCCAGTATTCCCCATGTCCAAAATATATTGGTTCCCCGTTTTTGCTCCTGCATCTTTTTAGACGGATTTAGTTAGGGTCAAGCCCTGGAAACATCGTGTATCAGCTGATCTCTGGCAAGACTGGCGAGAAATCTCTAGGTCGTTGGGTCGGAGGATCAACAGGCATTTCATGTTCAATAAAATAAAGAATACGAATTCCCCGAGTTTAGAAGTACATATTGAGGAGTATGCAGGGCCAGTTTGGTGTAGGGATTTTAAGGCATCAAGAGTCGGTGAGTTCGGATCCCGCCTTAGGCACAAAGATAGATGGGTGATCTTGGGTCAGTCACTTTCTATTCTAGGAAGGAGGCAATAGCAAATCACTTCTACATATACATATACATATACATATACATATACATCTACATATACATATACATATACATATACATATACATATACATATACATATACACACACANCATATACATATACACACACACACACACACTAAAAAAAAAACCTGCCAAGAAAATTTGGGGACTTGTCCAAGCAGTCTCCCAGACGACACCATTCAACCGAAGAAGAAGAAAAATATTGAAGAAAAAAACCTGGCTTCCCTTGTTGGTAGTTTGGCCAGCGCTTTGCTTTCTGCTTCTTTCTACCATATGGTTAAAGGAGCATAACGGCGGAGCTTCCCTGTCCCCTCCCTCATCTACCAAGTAAGTAGGCACCGCACAGCAGACGCTGTAAAATCCGAATCACTTGACAGGCGAAGTCATTTTAAAACGTCTAACCGTCTCCTGCAGACTTACGGAGCACCTTTATCCTTGAACTTGAGCCGGCGCATTTTCTTTCTATGATCGTCAACTTCTCGTTGAGTTTTATGCATTTAATTCTGCGAGACAATGAAGCAAGCCTCCTAGTTGAAGGGTAATGGTTATCAACGCGGAGAGAAATAAATTGAGGCCCTAAAATAAAAACCGGGACCTTTGTCTGAGGTTTATGATCAACGCTTGGGAGAAGAGGCGGTCATTTGCCGTCGGCCCCTGTTACAGATTAAAAGGTCGAAGTTGGACCCCAACGAGGAGCGGGAAATTGTTTGTAAACCGACGAGCCATTTCCATTCTGTTCTTTGAGCTTTCTAAAGTTTCTTCGGAGAAAGGAAGGGCTAAAGAATAAAAGGCGGGAAGTTTGAAAATACTTATCACGGTCCCATATTTGGTTTCTCATGCATTTTATATCACATGTATTCGTTTTTTAACTATCGTTGATCAAATAATAAGTACAGTGCTGCTTGTGCAATCTCTGTATTATTTTGGATAATGCATTATGAAATACAAAAATATATAAATAGGCAATATACTTGCACATCTTCGCATCAGACTTTTCGGTGAAGCAACGTGCGATCGGATATGTAGGGTGTCCTTTCCTATCGAATCATAATCAGTGTGAGCGCCAGAGACGTTTCTAAATACTTCTGCAAAATTAGAATTTTAGGAAAGATTGTTTGTTTGTTTGGAGGTACTTCGAGGGCAGCGCCTCACTCCCCTTCTCAGGCTCCTCCCGCAGAGTTCCGGTTGCTTCGGCTGGTGGGTTCCAGTAGAAGTGTGGAGATCCGAGGGCTAACCAAGCCTTATGCGCCACTTTGCATAGCAATTTCAAAATCTCAGCCTCCAGATCTAATATATGAACAATAGATATTCGAAACGTAAATCTCTCTCGCTGTATTGACTAGGAAAAAAAATCAGTTCCTTTGAATGGCCACTTCTTGGCGAACGATTTACAGCATCTTCCAGCGTCACCCAGCCGTTGTTGCGGCTATACAAAGCCTGCCTGTTGCCAAGGCAACTTGGAGACTCCATGTGGTCACCAGGAGGCCACTCAATTGGAAGTTTTAGCGATGACATCATCGCTGTTCTGTCGGCTCCGCGACCCTTTGAATGACGCCATACAACACTCCGTAAATCACCACTAAGATGATGGAACCTGCTCCTAAGTGGCCGAATGCTCTTCTCCCCCACTTCTGAAGGCGCCGTGGATTGCAAGGATCCCCCTTCCAGCGTCTGCAGATCTGAGCAGACTTTCAAGGCAATAGAAAGCGGGAACCGTAAAGTTGCACGATGCGGAACCTATGGCTTGCAAAAGCGCGTGCGCATGTTTCTATGCCCCTTTGTTAAATACATAGACAAAAAATGTTATGATTCTAGAATGACTAGGGCAAAATTTGAGCCCGAAACTATAGTAACAAAACTTACTTTGATGGATACCTCTAAGAGGGAATAAAAATAATACAAAACATTAAAGATGGCTTTTCCTTCGGTATGCAGTAACTTGTGTTTATTACATTGCAAATTCCCTCACGGTTTTTTTCAGTGTCTTCAAAGGCACTTTTAATTAGTTTTTGGTAGTATGCAAATACTGTATGAATCACCATCAAGAACAAAAGCTTTAGGCGGTGGTCAGCCCTCATATGCCACAGTCTTAAAATAAAATATATAATAGTAATTTTATAGTATAGGCAATTATCTGACCCCTCCGCAGAACAGATTATGCTAAGTATGCATGATCATAGGGTGAGTAACACAATATGTATATATATAGCATAATATTGTAGTGCGTGCACACACACACTACAATATTATACGGATTAGATATTACTATTCTTTCACCTCTACTTTATATCTTCATTCAGCTAAGAGACGAATGGATCCCATAGCAAATGAGCCATAGAGGTCACTGAAAATTTATTTTACATTCGGGTCGATTTTAGGCGATTTTCTTTTTCTTGGGTGCCTTTTCGCTACTTCCCCACCCTCCTTGCCCCTTAAAGCAGCTCTGGATTACTGAATTTCAGACAAAGAAAGCAAGGTTGCAGAATAAAAGCCCTAAGGCACCTTCTTTTCAAGGAAAAGAAAGGAAAAATAATTGCACACGGTGTCTTCTTTTTTTCCTTCCGCTCTTACAAAATCAGGAAAAGAAAGCGGAGGGTATGGCTTGTTTTTTTTTTTAATCATCGGCTGTTCCCGCAGTGATTTGATTTAATTTAATTAATTTCTCGTGGGAAACAAAGCAACAAATCGTTGGTATTATTAATTTTTATATAATAATAGGACAAATTTAAAAGGTGACGAGAGATCAACGGAGGCCCTTGATAGGGCCGTCGCCTCCTAGCAGAAGGCCTCGGAGGGTGTGGGCGGGAGCCTTTGGAGGCCTCACGTGGGCGACCCCACGGGACTCTTTGCTCCCCTGGTTTGTCTTTTGCCTGTTTCTTCCAGGCCTCCTTCCTTCCTTCCTTCGCGCGTGTCTCAAGAGGCATCGTCACCGCCTCCACTACTGCCGCTGGCGGTGGCGCCTTTGACTTTGGCCACCACTTTCTTCTCCTTCACCCTCCGGTTCTGAAACCAGATGGTGATCTGTCTCTCGGTAAGGTTAGTGGCGGCGGAAATCTTCCTCCTCTTGTCCTTGGTAATGAACTTGCTGCTGGAATATTCCTTCTCCAGCTCTTTCAACTGCCCTTTGCTGTACGGGATTCGCTTCTTGCGGCCGCGTCGGAAGGTACAGCCTTCGGGGGGCGATTGACTTACAGCGTCTGGCCGGAGGGAAGAAAGAGAGATGGGGGTTAAAGCAGCCGCGAGTGGAGGGGCAAACAGGCAGATTGGCAGGCACACATGTTCAGGCCCACCCCTCCTTCCAGCCCTTTGTTGGCCTCTTCTCCGGGGCCCCGGAGAGGGCAGTGGGCGCTGGGATCCCACCTCCGGTTTACCCCTGACCCCTCTTATTTTCACATTCCATGCCGGTTCTCCAAGACCGGGGTGGAGAGTCTGGAATCCCGCTCTCTTTATATTAAATCTCCGTCAAAATATCTGTGCAAAATGCAGCAAGGCCCATAGCGTGAGCCAAGAAGGCCTCAGCATTGAGGGAAACTGATATTTCGGCCTTTGTTTAGGAGGAATTTCTCTGCCTCCCCATCCAAGTAATCAGTGTTACTTTCAATTACCCTATTATGTTATCCTTGCAATACCCCTCCCCCATTTTTTCCAACCTTCTGTCTGGAGGCAAAGTAGCCCTAGAGGTTAATTTATTCTGATAATAATGAAAGAATAAAATCACAAAGGAGTCGGATAAGGTAGCATACTTGCTGTGGGGTCAGATCTTTGCAAACAAATTGATTTGAAGTTAAGATCTGTTGTGCAGCCCGATCCCTTTCTCTAAAACCTTATTCCCAGGTAAAACTTTTAAAGCAGGATAAACCTTTAGGCTATTACTCAAGGTCATAGCTCTGTGTTTTAGCATGCTATTGTACTTCCAGGGCTTTGGAGTTGTTAATTCATACAAATCTGCAGATACAAGGCACTTTGCTGCCCTTGTTTCTTTCCTTGCACTGATTTACTGAATTTAAACAAAGCTACTAGAGCAGTAGTAATTGCTGCTCAAGGAATTCAATACTTGCCCCATGGTTCTTTTGGAGGAAGAGTGTATTGTAGTTAAGAATGCTATTAAAACTGCTCCTTTTACTGAAATGGAGGAAAAGAACTAAACATAAGAACAACACAGATCTTGCGCCCAGGCAGCTCATAGTGCTGTAGCAAGGCAAATTCCATATCCAGAAATGTACAATTTTGCACTGAACTAAATTAAAAATAATATAAATGTATATCTGGGAGAATCTTTGGACATTAAATATTGCAAGGCAAAACAATTCATATTAACATTGCATAGTAGTCCACTCTAGCTTATACTTGTAAACTACCCAGACTGCATTTTTAATCAAGCACAAGAAAGAAAATAAACTCTAAATAGGAGTTGTTTCTGTCACTACTAGCTATGCACTCCTTTTAAAAAGCACAAATCTAAATGTCTATGAGAAATTTTTTTACTCAAAATTATTTCTGTTGATTTCAACAAATAAATATTATTTCAGATGTCTACTTTCAGTCATCATATTTTCATGGTTTATAATGAAACAAATCAATACAGATATATATATATTAGATATGTATTAGATATATTATATATCTTATATATATATACTTACACAATGTGAACCTAATATATGGTATTTTTGGTGAAAAGCATGAGTTCACATAATGAGTTAATTAAGTTAAATATCATTACTCATGCTTTTTACAATTAAAAATCAGAACTGATGATTTTTTTAAATTTCAGTGCTTATCTTTTAAACATGGTAATATCTTAGATTTTAAATTGCTTTAAGTTGCATAACAATATTGGAAAATGCCTGACCTATAAGATAGATTTGTTGGAATTTAAAGATTGCTTTTTCTAATACATTTTTTTCTTCTTACTCTCTAATAACAATCTTTCTTGCAAATATATAGAGAAGCTGGCAAGTATACTGCACAGCAGTATGTGTAATGCTGAAATATTAATGCAAGATATAGATGCTTCTTGCAAACTACATGTGGTATGATGTATTAACAAAAAGCAATACACATTTATGCAGTGTGAATTGTGCAGAATTACAGAAGGTGAATAGTTTTTAATTTATTTAAAATTATGCAACTGTAAGTAACAATAATGAGAGCTAGTTTGGTGTAATGGTTAAAGCACTTGGCTAGAAATTGGGAGATTTTAGGTACAAAGCAAACTGGGTGACTTGAGCCAGTCACACTCTCTCAGTCCTAAGAAGGAGGCAATGGCAAACCACTTCCAAAATCTTGCCAGGAAAACTTCAGGGACTTGCCCAGACAATCACCAGGATTCCACACTGACTTGAAGGCATGCATGCACCTACACACACTCCTCAACAAGTAACAATAACTGTATCAATATCGTGCTTTAATAATTTAGTTGGGGAGGCGAACTCAGTGATGCTTTCAAAGTAAAACAGTGGCAGAAGCCAAAATTGATGTACGAGAGGGGGATGGGGTTTCAAATCACCTACAATCAATCAGAGGACAGTCATAATGGAGTCAATCAGTTTACTACATTTTCAAGTAAGTAAAATAATACACTTACCATTGAAGAAGGTTCTTCACTCCTCAGAAAATGAATAAGTTGAGTCTAAAATTACCTCATTCCACCACTGGGACCACAGCCATTAATTAACAGGGAGAATGTCCTGCAAATGCGGCATTTAGCTAATCCCATTCCTTTTTGATGGATTTTTAAATATGTACTGCTTATTATTATTATTATTATTATTATNNNTATTATTATTATTATTATTATTATTGAAATAATAGATATGGTAACTAATTTGAAATACTGAATCAAAGTAAGGTATCATTGAAGAATGGCCAATTTTAAAATAAACACTTTTAAAAGAATGTGATTTTGTGATCTCTGGAAAGATGAGCCACTAGGGTGTATGCTATTGGATGTATACATTTGTAAAACATTATATTGTGACTTATAACTCTGATATAGATTAAAAAACTGTTTAGCTTGTGAAATCTGTATAATTTTTATAAAATAGTATTTTATATGTAATCATATTCATCTTGAACTATACTGGATAAGCTTAATAAAGTTGTACTTATTAATATTAATATTAATAATAAATAAAAGTGAGATAATACAGTATGAAATGATGCATACAGTGTATTTTAAAATATTGGCTGGGTAATATACCGCTGAGATCTTGTTGCTACTAAAATGAAATTAATATTATGGCTTAGAACAGATACCTATTAACAAAATACTGTTTCAATGAATTGTCAATCTTAATTTAAACTTTGAGAAAGAATTTTCAACACTGAGCTCAAAATAAACAGGCAAATTTCTTTCCTGATACTGCACTTTGGGCAGATCTTTCAAATGTGTGTATTGTTAATTAAAGCAGTGACAGTTAGTTTGATCAATGATTAAGGTGCTGAATTACAAGTGGGGAGACCTGAGTTCTAGTCCTGCTTTAGGCCCAGAAGACAACTGAATAATTTTGAATCAGTAACTTTTCTCTTAACCACAGGAAAAAGGCATCAGTAACTTTCTCTTAACCACAGGAAAAAGGCACTTCAAAAAAATTCTGCCTAGACAACTACATGGATTTGTTGACGAAGTTCCAGGAATCAATACTTACTTGAATGGGGGGAAGCAACATGTTAATGCATAAACTTTAAAAAAAAAAAAACATAAAAATTAAGCAACATGGGAAAGAACATGATTGGATTTGTGGTTGCTAGTCAGAGCAGCACTTAAGCTAAACTGATTATCTTTCAATTAAAAATATTCACTTGTATTATAGGTCATTTTCCCCCTTGACATTCCCCCTCTCAAAAATATTGGGCTAGAGCTGGTAATAACCTTTTAAGCATGAGCTGGGGCAAACATATATTCTTATGCATTGACATTCGTAGAAAATTATTGTAGAGGTAATTTAAACAGAAGCATGTTAAAATGTAGAAGTATACAGAGATTTTCACAGGAAGGTTTTTATTTTTGTTCTGTTGTGCTATCTTGCCCATTTAGGTTTGGGAGATTAGCTTCCAGAATAGCCAGTAAAAATAACAAAGTAACTTTTAAGCCAACACTTGCCTGGCAACTGCTGATGAGGGTTGCATGGAGAAGCACATGTACTCCCTGAGAATTCTCACCAAATTTTACAAGCTTAAATTGCCGGTAATGGCTTGATGGGTTGCAGTCATAAATTGTGGTGGCCTGGCCTTGAGACAGCACTAAAAGTAGCAGGAAGAGGGCGGTCCCACAATCTCTTAAGGCTAAATCAGACAGAATTTTAACCCCCAACCACTTGTAGACCACAAAGAGAATCATAACACTGGACGGGGGGATGGTTTTTAGAGAGGCTGCTCCTCAAATTCTCTCCCACCCCCTCTTTTTTCTTTTCATAAGAAAGATTGTCTGATCCAAGATATATTTAAAATCAATTTAAGTTGCCCTTCCTCTCCCCCACCCCCACTTTTTTGGGACACTCTAAAATGAGTTGGGCAAATAAGGGAAGGGGAGGGAGAGTCATCATATAGGGGAAGGGGAAAACATTTTGCAGTCACAAAATCAGAGAACTCTCTAGGGGTCTAAAAGACAGGATTATTATCTTCAGGCTATCATGTAGAATAGGGAGTTGGACAGTTTTTGCAAGGAAAGTCTTGGCTGTTTTTTTGGAATTCTTAGTCTGAGCTACCTTCTTCATAAAGCTCTGGGCATTTTAGGAAATTCTGGTGGCAGGTGATGATGGGAGTTGTACTCAGTAAAGGCAGTAAGTTGGGGAAGGTTGTTCTGGGCAATATTGCAGCCTAGTAGTTTTTACAACCTCTCCTCCATGGCATCGGTTAGATGATGTATGCCCAGCAAGGCTTAAATACTCAGCACACCTTGCTAGGCAGGAGAGCTCCCAAACTCCTTTTTCTCTTCCTTCCTGGGCAAATGGTAACTTTGGAAGAATTCCCTTGGTGCAATGAATACCCCAACCTGCACGCCTGTCTTAAATTTGGGTTAATCTCTGATAGCAGATTAATAATATGGAGGCACTGTACCAACAATTTTCTGCAAAGGGTTTGAAGCCACTCTGTCATATCCATGTTTTGGGAAAACAAAATGAATCTTATTTCCAGGACAGCTTCAAATATCGATGAAGAATCAAGAGGAACCCAGAGGCATCCAAAGAGACATCAAGGAATGAAAAATATAAAATTCCAAAATGTCACTTCTGCCTCTAGTTTGCAGTTCTTCTATATAGGCAATTTATTAGGGCAAAGCCTACTAAATAAATATCAAGTTGAAGTTTACCTGTCCTCAATTAAATTCTGTAGTGGAAACTTGTGTTCATGCTAAGGGAAAAGGAACCATTTACCATGGAGGCACTGGGTTCAATCCTGGACAAATTATATCCTGACTGTTGCCAGTAATTCCCCTACCTCCCCCCCCCACTTATCCAGTCTGTGGAAAATTACCATGCAAATATGTTATCTAACTGAATTACTTTCCCCACATTTTTACAAAATAACTTCTCTGGACAAAAAACACCCCTAGCTGGAAACTGGGTCTTCCAAGCAGAATCGACCCAAAACACTTTCCTGATGCTCCAGGACTGGTTCCTCAACCCCTTCCCATCAGCCCCCACCCCCCCAAAAGACCTGCGAGAGTGGCAGTGTGTTCTTTCCTCTCCAGGCACCAAGTTTTACCTGTAAAGGCAGTTTTCCAAAAGGGCCCTGGAGGGTTGGGCTCCTTGGGGCAACACAGTTGGTTGTTCCAGCCCCCGGCCAAGGCCCAGGAGTCGTGGTAAGGATCGACGGGCAGGAGAGTTTCGTGCCTGGGGTCTCCCGGAGGTCCTCCGAGGGTCTGAACCACAGAAACGTCCAGGTAGCTGGTCATGGACTGGTAAGGTCCAGCGTAGCCCGGGTAGAAAGCGAACTCAGCCGGGCGAGTCGTATAATCCTCTGGGGCGGCGGGGGCGCTGGCTGCAGCCCCGCAAACCTCCAAGTACTTCTCAGCTGTGTAGGCGGCCAGGGGCGGGGCTGGACAAGGCTTAAGGGCGCTGCGGGCNNNATAGCAGCCGCCGCTTAAACAGCCGTAAGGGAAGGGCGAAGTGCTGCTGGCTGAGGGCGTCTGTGAGACGGCCGGACACGGGATGCACTGTTTGGCCAAAGAAGGCTCCCCTGAGCCGAAGGGAGGCAGGGGCGCATCCAAGGGCGCGTAACCGGAGGGGCCGTGCGCTGGGGGGCTGGATGCGCCGCCCGCCCCGGCTAGAGCCGCGTTCCTGCAGGGGCTGCCGGCCGGGAAGGGAGGCAAGCTCAGCAACCCATCCAGGTTTTTGCTGGGCGCCTCGTCCAGGCTCCTCCGGGCTCCTCCGAAGGCTGCCTCGGGCTCCATGCAGAGTAAAGGGTGGCCGAAGGGCACATGGGCGGCTGCTGCTCGCCTCGCTCTGGCCGGGGAATGGAAGCGAGCGGGACGCGAGGACTGGGAGGCGGGCAAGGCCGGAAGGACCGCTTTAAAAGGCTGGCTGCAACCGAAGGAGAGTCGCCCGACCGCAACGCTTCTGCCCTCTCCCGCTCCCACCCGAAGCGAAGGACGTGGCTTCCTAGAACGCGTCGCTCATTGGCTGAGGCGCTTTGGCAGAAGACGTGCGGGGGGGAGGGGGCAACAATTGCGAAAATGCTGTAGTGGCAAGGGGGGAGTAGAGCGGGAGGGGCAGCGCCCTCACGTGATCGTCTCCTCTTCGGGGAAAGGGGCGGCCTGTGGTAGTGGCGGCGCCTTCCCTTGTGGGGGATGGGGAGAGTACCAAGTTCCCTCCCCCTCCAGAGAATGGGTACCATTCAAGGGGCAGAGGGAGAAACGATGGCGATCCCCGAAGTTGCACGTCCAGCCAAGAAAGAATTGAGTACACTTTATCTCCCTTCGGATCTGTGTGAGACGTTTTCAGTGTTTCCATTACAGCTTCTCTCTCCTGTCTCAATTGTCAATTCTTTAGCCAAATTAGCTGAACAGTTCCCTGGTACTTTTGGATACTGGCTCCCCTGAGAATGTATCTCACCCGGTGTCAACTTTTCAAGAGACAGAAGGATAGACAGAAAGACAAATCGATCGATCGATCGATAAGTTGATAGATCGTTTTCCTTTTTGCTCTCAATCGGGGACGATCCTGAGGAGTCAGACTTTCACTTTGGCCGTCATGGAATGGGAAGGAGATAGGCGCCCGAGTCCCACCTCAAGTGGTGCCTTTTAGAAGCCAACCGTTTGACACATTTACAACTTGCTTGTGGTGGAGGGAGTGCTGGGTGTAAAATCAAGGAACACAACTGAAAGGCCCCTGGGGACCTTCTTCAGTTGGCAGAGGGAGAGCGCGAATGCCTGGTTGCCCCGAAAGTTCTTGGGCAACTGGCGGGAAACGCTGGTATAGGGCTAGCAGTCATATTTATTTAGCAGCTGAGACTTTTACGACTCCAAATAATGCCTTCATGTCGAAGGTCTTCGTCAGATTTCCCAACTTATTGAAATCTCTCAGACTGTCTTTGCAGAGTAATTAATTGAAACAGGGACGTTCCTTTGGGTAGTAAAAAGAAAGGGGCAAGCAAAGTGAGGCCAAACAGGGTCCTCTTCATTCACCTCTGTCTGCTCCTCACACCTTGCAAATTCAGTTGAATTTCTAAAACTGTCTCTCCCTTTCTTATATTTCTTGGCCCACCAAAGTATCTGTCTGCATGGAGGACAGTTGGTCTCCTTGGTTTCTATTAATCTCTCAAGAAACTAAAAACCACAGGGAGCCAAAGGAGGTCAGAGATCTCCTTATGTATCTGCACTGCTGTTGCCTCTTTCTTGGCTGCAGCTAATCACACAAGGAGCAAAAACAGAAATATCCTTTCAGTAACAGATTTATTCCCCCTTTACCCTCTTTATATCTCACTCAGAAAGCAATAAAGTATAAATGACTTTTGACTAGTCATTTTCTCTCAACACAACCGTGAGTTTGTGGAGGTAGCACAGGGTGCTTCCTTGAGTTCCTGGAAGAAAGGCTGGATAGAAATCTAATTTTAAAAATGAATTTAAAAAAAACCCAGTTCTACCCCTCCCCACAACTAAAATCTCCTTTCTTTACCTTCCCCCTTCCTTTTTACTATCCAAAGGTACGTCCTTCTTTCAACTAATTACTCTGCCATATTGTAGTATGAATAACCTTTCTAATGAATGGGCAAGAAGCCTAATCCCAGTAGTGGTGGTGGGAACTCAAATCCAAATTTATTCTCTGTAAGAAGATAGTGGAGTTGCTGAATAAACTAGGAGTTGTTTGATTTCTGTACAATATTGCTAGTATACAGAGAAGATTGTGGGCAGGAGAAAGGTGCTTGCACATGCGCACACACACATATACATGAGGGGAGGGAGGGAGAGGAAAAGAGAGGGAGGGAGAATGAATTCACCAAAACAGGTAGGTGCAAAAAGTGAAAGATAATACCCAACTATAACTATCCTAAGATACCTTCTTCTTGTACTTTCACTCTTACTTGGCACTTTGCATGCTATTTACTTGCAAGCTTCTCTGTGAAAAGCTCCAGATGTAAATGAATGGATTCAGCTGGCAGGCAATGATTTATTTATTTCTTTATTGCAAGATTTATGTCCTCTGCCTCCAAATCCACAAGATTTGTGATGATTCACAAATAGATCGAACATAATTCCCAACAATTCATTTAAACCCACAACAGTTAAATCAACTGAAAGGTAAACATAAGGCTAAAAAACAGTCATTGAAATTAAAACTAAAAATTACTTTAAAGTGATAGCAGTCCTGCAAATTCCAAATGCTTGCGTGTGAAGTACGGTCTCTTCTGCCTTTAAATTGCCAAGCAAAACTCAGCATGTTTTGATGATGAAACAGCAAATAGATGCTGGCTTTTAGGTTTCTAATTTTAAAATTAATGTGGCATACAGAAAAAACAACATCCAACAGTGTCTATTGCCTGCTGCACAATTCTGTCTTGAAAACTGGAGGTGGTTGGTGAGAAAGGAGAGGAGGAAGAGAAACCCATTTGGACCAACAGTTTAGGCTACAAATAGGTTGAAGTGCATAGCTACCAAGAAGTAATCCTCATTAACATCAATGGTGTGCTGTGACAAATATTTGATTGCTTTTACATTGTTTTTATTTTCCAAAGACTCAAATGGCCAACTTTTGAAATTGATGCCAATAGGTTACACTTACAAGCAGGTATGCTTAGGATGGCTACAGAGGATTTGATCATGGTTAAAGTCATAGTTTGCATTTTTATAGTATCTTATGTTTGATTCTTCCTTTCCTTTCCTTTCCTTTCCT
>AZIM01000025.1:436463-448530 GCA_000516915.1 Ophiophagus hannah
TTTTTGTATTGTGATTTTATAGTGTGAGCCGCCCTGAGTCCCTCGGGAGATAGAGCGGCATACAAGTCTAATAAATAATAATAATAATAACATGCACTGCACACATATGAAAGGGGCAGTTTCAATCATCCCACATCTGACAATTTAACAAAGGTGACACTTCCATGTTTGGATATTCCTTTACATAGCAGTATGAACAGAAAAAAGATAGTTTGCAGTATATGTTTTTGTGTGTGAAATCAGATGATTTAATTTTCATTCAAATTAGAGGAATACCTCATTCATATTTAAGGGGACTGTTGCCAACACTTGTCAATCCACCAGTGTGATAAATATATCAGTATAATTCAGTAGTAAAGATTCCTCAGTTCTAGTGACATTTAAAAATTATTTTTGGGGAAAAATTGAAAAATATCCCTCCCCCAAAAAAGTGGTGGGGCTCAAATTGAAATGCATTGATGTTTTAGTATGACTATTTATGTCAACAAAATACAGCCTTTTGACTCACCAAATTACTTTGTGATGGATCAGAATACATAGATGTTGCAAAACGTGCAAGTCCCTCCTCATAAACAAATACTCGTAGTGGATCACATGATGTCACCAACACATAAATCCGAAGATCAAACTTGAAACCATCAATAATAAATGGCTTGAGAAAATAAGATTAATTTTCAAGTAAATATCTACAAATAGTGTTTCATCTAGAAAAATCACACATTGGGCAATATACATATTTCTGAGTTTTTGCTAACTGCTTATAATCTAGTAAAAATCAATTCAGACATACTTTTTGATAAATGGAGGCCCAAAAGCTCTTTACTATGTGAAATTACTAAGAATATATTGTACCATTCATGTAATGGGACGCATATAAGTTATGTACTCAAAAGGACAACATAACGCCATTCTCTTTGAGTTCCTAAAGTATAAAATCTCCATCTGCTAATAATGGTTAAAGCTCTTTTAATTTTTTCTAGAGGTATAGCAAAATAAATTGGGGAGGGTTGCCATTGATTCATAAAGTCGGATAGGCTTTATAAGTCATCAAGTCAAATTCTTGAATGATGCCACATATAATTAGCTTTAAGTGCATACCCAACAGATAGTTATCTGAACCAGTTATTTAAGAACTTGAGTAGGAGTGGTCTTACATTCTTCTGAGTTAGGGAGGGCAATCCACAGCTATAATATTACATGTAGCCATTAATTTCTGAAACATTTGCAAGATTTCATTCAACTTCTAATATCATATAATTTCTTTCCCAATAGCCTATTACCTTGGAGAAAAAAAGAAATAACACCAGATAGAAAAAAACAGTGTGCCAGAAACAGAAATGAGTCATCAGCTATTGTTAGCTTGAGTTCCACTCACTTATTTCAGGTGACTACTAGATGCCCACCGAGATTGTTTTAACGTTTAGTTAAAACAGAAAATTGCCCACCCTTGCTCCAGAGAAGTTGCCATGGTTTATCTGCTTTTGTCAGAATGAAATTTCTTATAGTATTGTTTCATTAAAATCGATCTGCTGTAACTGAAGACCATTAAATTAAAATTTGCTTTATGGGTAACAGCAACAGATATTTGAATTGCACCTTTATGGTCTCTCCAAGTATTCACTCCTCCAGGTCAAATATTCATTGCCATACCACAGTCTATGCCATGCTCAAATCATCCCCAACAATTCCTTGCCCCATTCTGCTATTTCTTCATAAAACTTCCTCAAGTTCCAAGGACCATCAGCGTAACAAAATGCTATCACCCTGGCACGTCAAACAACCAGGCAGCTCATGAGGGTTAGATGTCAATTACAATGAAGTTGCTGCTGCTTTCTTCATCCTGTGATCAAAGTTGTGGAAGGCAACAGGGAAATTCTAGCCAATTCCAAATAAGCATATTCCAACCATAACTGACTTGCACCAAAAATATCAAATAACACAAATTCAACTGTGGTTATTCTAGTCTGTAATCTACTACTGTGGTACTTATACTTGATTATGAATTCAATCTAAAATCAATTTTCTAACAAGCTCTAAATTTACTTCATAATGCTGCATGTTTCAATGATATTCCAGTTAATTTAGATTGGAACTTTGTAATCAATGTCATGGCTGACCTTCTTTAGGATTCAGCCTCTCTCAACCTGTTGCCAACCCATTCACTTTAGCCATTTTCATTCTTGTATCTCTAAACCCAGTTAGTTTCCCCACCTCTTCACCCACTTTCCCATGATTTCTGGATGCTTTCCCACAAACAGCAGGAGGATCTTCCCATTTCAATGGTAGATGCTTCTTTAGGAGCTCTCACACTTTAAACCATATAATTCTCGTATAGAGAAGATTTAGTGGTCATCAATGGTTTTTGACACATTGATTTTACTTCTCAGTAATAGACTGCTTTTGAATATCAGTTTTGGTTAAAATGGCTAGAAAGACTCACAGCAATACAGGGAGCTGTTGGGCTCTGGGCATGGCAATGTACCTCAGAGCCCGCCAATGTGAAGCGCTTCTGGGGGAATCCTGGTCTGTAGCCAGACTCTCCATGCTGCCGCTGAGCTGATATGCTGTTGAACAGCTGACAACCGCTGAACAGCTGACAAACCGGCATCCGGCTAGCTTGTGCAGCGACAACAGCGGAGGAGAGACTCCCAGGAATAACCCGGACGCTGATGACATCGCCAAGGAGCCGGGACATACCTTTCCAATTGTGAAGATAGTTGCTGACGGGGGTGTGTGCAATGGGTGATAGTTGGGCCAGGGATAGACAGGGACATTAGGTGAGGTGATGATAGGAAAGGCAGGGAATGCTAATCCACGATCAAATGCCAGAAGCAGGGAATGATTAGCAGGTGATTAGCATGGAGCAAAACTCAGGAGGTAGATGCATTTAGGGTAGGGGAATGGCCACAGCTATAAACAGCGCTGGGAGGCAGACACTCCCAGCGCTAACCTTAATTGGCTTCATTCCGTTCTTGTCGGATTGGGAGTTCATTGTTTGTGAACAAACCTTTACTCAGCTTTACCCAATCTGAAGTCTATGAGTTGGTTTGTTTTCCCTGCAAATCTGCGGACTTCCAGGAGGCCGGCTGAGAGAAGATTAGCGCTGACATTTATCTTTATTGTTTGCTGTCAAGCGAAGGTGCAGGATGGTGAAGGGAACAGACCCGGAGTTTGTGCCAACTGCGGAGGCAGAAGAAAAAGTGGAAGAGATTGAGGGGGTGCTGGGGGATTCTGAAGCTGAAAGAGCTGCACTGAATGTACTGCATCCAACAGTGAGAGGAAGTCAGTAAGGCTAAGCGAGCCATTGGAACAGGTGGAGCTTGGAATGGATGACTGGAAGTCACAACAAAGTGCTCATAGCCCTGGCTCAGCTGAGGAGTGGAAGGTGCAGATGGCTGGGTTTGGATGACAGTGGCTGGACAGTTCCTGGCAGTAACACCTTAGATATTTTAAGGGCACAATTTGGTGAGGTGTTGGTACAGGAGCCTTCTGGGTGAAATATGAAGGAAGGACCAAGTCGGAGATGTAGCTATGGGTCCTCAAGTGGGCTGTTACGGAGCTCAGACCAGTGGGACCCATAGGGCTGGATGTGAGCAGGCCCCTGGAACATCAGGACTTACAGTCTAGATGCTTCTATGACACTGTCGCAGCACCGCCCAGCCAAACAGGTTTGCCTGGGAGACGAATATCTGATTCTGGGAGTATGCAAGAGTGGAGCCGTATGGAAGAGTGCAGGATCCCAACAAGCTCTAGAGTGTGCCCCAGGAACTCCGGTGCCTGGGCCGATGTGAGGTCCACCACAAGGTAGATGGGGTCCCCCACCATTACAAGCTACCTTTGATGGGAATTCTGACTGTATAGCAGTCTTTCTCGGACAGGTTATTAACCACCTGGATCTGTATGGGAAATTCTATCCATCCCATTGGGCTATGGTGGTTGCCATAATGGGAGTATTAACAGGTGAGGCTGGAGAATGGGCTACTGATCCCATAGGGAGTGCTCAGCAGAATTGGCTGATGTGGGCCTCTTTCTGGATGCTCTGCAAAATCGCTTCAAAGATAGTTCACAAGCCAAAACAGCCGGAAGATGATTTAATAGCGCTATGACAACGCGGACAGCCAGTGAAGGAATATGTGCAAGAATTCAGAAGGGTAGCTGGCAGGCTCCATGCTTGTCTGGAAAGGATGTTGGTCCATTTGTTCAGGGAGGGATTGGACCGGGAGTTGGGCCAAGTGTATTTATAACGGGGTCTGCCACCAAAGTTGCAGGAATGGTACCATGCAGCCATTGGACTCGAGATTACGTCAATTGAAAGTGCGGAGTGACGTGGGAATCGGAGTTCGTAGAGGACTACCCAGTAGGTCAAACCTGCCTAGGCCTTCTCTCAGCCAAACCCAACAGGGGAGGGGGTTGTTTAAATGTTACCAGTGTGATCAACCTGGACATAGGGCAGCAGAGTGCCTGATACCTCCTTTGCGTATGTCAAGACAACAACAACCACAACTGGGCCTTGGGAGTGTGAGGCCCAGTGATCATTCTTGACAGCCTCCCAAATGCTCCAGAGGGGTGGGTTAATTGGACGCCAATACTGAGTTCAAATGGGCGGCAGATGAGATGGCAACTGCCAAGAAATCACCTCAAATTGGATATGAAATGGATGAGGGTAGTACAGACGACCTAATGGTAAGTAGTCCCATTCACCTTTTTGTTATACCAATCACGATTACAAACATCGCAACGAATCAAAGGTTGGGCCTTGGTGCGTTGATTGACTTGGGGTGTGCATGGTGTTTAATAACCCACACAGTGGTGCAGAAATTGGGGTTACAGCTACTACACCTACCTACTCCCATAAGCTTTGAACAGGTGGATGGGTCCATACTGGATGGAGCACCAGCGACACACCGAATGGAGCCCGTGCGTATGGATATGGGAGATCACTGGGAGTGGATTTCTTTTGTGGTTGTGGACCATATGATGGAGGCTATACTTCTTGGACTAGCGTGGCTGGATAAATGGGACCCAACTATTCAATGGGAGGGGGGTTTCAGGAAGATACGGTTGGCAGTAGGACCTGATCCCCCAAAGGAGGATATAGCTGATGCCATATCAGCCACCGCAGTACAAAGCTTATTGGCTGATAGTCCCACTGATTCTAGCCCCGCTTATCCTATGATATACAATGACTTAGCTGACATTTTTAATGAGACTGGTAGTGACCAGTTACTACCCCATAGGCCTACTGACTGCACAATCAAATTAATCCCGGGGATTAAACCACCTAAACCCTGGATGTACTCAATGACTCCACCATAGATGGAAGATAAAAACTTAGCGAGGGGCTTTATCAAACCAGGACGTGCGTATATAGTGGCTCCTGTCTTATTTAGAGAGAAAAAGGATGGTGGATTGAGACTATGTATGGATTTTAGGGGTCTCAATACTGTATGTAAGGAGCCACTGTATCCACTACCACTGATCAAGGATTTGTTAGCTACCTTAGCAAAAGGTCGAATCTTCACGAAGCTAGATCTACGTGCAGCATATTATAGGATACAGATAAGGGCTGGTAACAAATGGAAAATGACATTCAACTGTCTGCTAGGGAGCTACCAATTTAGAGTTACGCCCTTTGAGTTCCAGGGAGCCCCAGCGGTTTTTATGGAGCTCATAAACGAGGTTCTGCATGAACATTTGTATAGGGGTGTATTGGTGTACCTTAATGACATACTGATATATTCAGATACAATGCAGCATCATGTACAATTGGTGAAACAAGTCCTTAAAAAGTTATCAGCAGCTCAGTTATTTGTAAAACTTTCAAAATGTGAATTTGATCGCACCCAAATGGATTATTTGGGGTATTAAATCTCAGCCGAGGGCATAGAGATGGATCCTAGTAAAGTACAAGCTGTATTGGATTGGCGAGCTCCTACTACTCACAAACAATTGCAGAGCTTCCTGGGTTTTGTCAACTTTATAGACAGTTTATACCCTCATTTGCTACTATTGTGCTGCCGTTAACTGACTTGTTAAAAACAAAACAAATACAAGCAACAAAACCCAGGCCCGGACAGTCCATAACATGGTCAGATACGTGTCAATGTGCATTCCAATCCCTAAAACAGATGTTTGCTGAAAAGTCAGTATTGAAACACCCAGATCTGGAATTCCCATTCGTGATTCAGGCGGATGCTAGTGACTTAGCGGTAGGCGCTGTGCTTTTACAGAAAAACCAAAACGGAATATTACAACTGTGTGCCTATACCTCTAGGAAACCAAGTCCAACTGAGAGGGATTGGGCTACCTGGGAAAAGGAAGCTTTGCAGTACGGTGGGCTTTGTTAACATGGAAGTATTTTCTGGAGGGAGCCCAACAACCATTTGAAGTATGTATGGACCATAAAAACCTAGAGGCCCTTCAGACACCAAGCAAATTGTTTGTTAAACAAGTGCGTTGGGCATTATATTTCTGACAGTTCAATTTTGTCCTAAAATATGTACCAGCAGGAAATAACTTGTTAGCAGACGCATTATCATGTCTATCTCAAATGAGAGCCGAAGAGATGTGGTAATACAACCAATTATCCAAGGACGAGAGACCTTACACTCCTTACGAACTAAACTTTCGATCAACTTACCAACTGTCATCAAAGATGACCCATGGTTGACAGAGAACCATACCCACTGTGATGGCATAGTGGGGCGAGGAACAAAGCTTTATATACCTGCAACTTTGAGGGATATCGTATTGCAACGGTGCCACGATTTTAAATAGGCTGGACATTATGGTTTTTTTTAGGCATTACATCTGGCTAAAAAACAATTCTGGTGGCCTTCAATGAGATCAGATATAGAACGTAACATGAAGAGCTGTCCGATCTGCGCTATCACCAAGTCTTGCCTCGGAAAACCGTTGGGATTGCTACAAACGGTCTCCAGTCCCAACAGACCATAGCAGGATATAGCCATGGACTTCATAGTAGAACTACCAAACAGCCATGGATATACCGTCATTTGGACGGTAATAGATTTATTTTCAGAACAGGTGCATTTTATATCCTGTGAGGGTCTGCCATCTGCTCGTAAATTGGCTAATCTCTTTATTAAACATATTTACAGATTACATGGAGTGCCAAGGAGGATAATATCAGACTGAGGAGTGAAATTTACTGCCCAGTTCTGGCGTGAATTTGTGTGTTTGATAGGGTCGTCACAGGGACTGAGTTCTGCTTATCATCCGAGCACAAATGGCACTGCTGAACAAACGAATGCAGCTATAGAATGGTACCTACACTGCTACGTTTCCTATCAGCAAACCGACTGGTCCAAGGTGTTACCATTTGCTGAGGTAGCGTATAACAATACGGTACATAGCAGCACAGGACATACCCCCTTTTTTATTGTACATGGAGAACAGTTTGTGCCCATTCCTGAGTGGCCACAGGGAACACAAGAACCCACAACAGCTACTATATGACTTGGAGGACAGTACACCAAACATTACAGGATGCTTTTACTGCATATAAAAAGCAAGACGATAAAAAAAGGACTGATCATAAAGTCTTCAACATTGGGGAACCTGTATACCTGTCTATTAAGTACTTAAACCTAGGACTGCCCTGTAAGAAATTAGGTCTGAAATACATTGGACTGTTTCCCATAGTTCAGATAATCAATCCTGTCACTGTACAACTAAACTACCATCACAGTTCAGGCGGGTGCACCCCGTTTTCCATATTAGTCTTCTCAAACCAGCTAACATAGAGAGAAGTCGGTCTCAACCCGACTCCCCCTGGCCCCTTAAGGGATGACCATTATGAA
The DNA here is from genome assembly GCA_000516915.1 of Ophiophagus hannah. Lineage (NCBI taxonomy): Eukaryota > Metazoa > Chordata > Lepidosauria > Squamata > Elapidae > Ophiophagus > Ophiophagus hannah. Next base: position 444,287 of record AZIM01000025.1, read on the forward strand.
ATAGGAGAAATCCTGGATTCCTGTAGGAACAGAGGAACTTTGCAGTATCTGATTAGGTGGAAAGGATATCCAATTGCAGATGCTTCATGGGTTGCCCACACAGATGTGAACGTTCCACGGCTATGCTGTCAATTCCACCTGAAACATCCTACAAGAGCAGGGGGGAATACAGTTCCCGTTAAGGCTGTGAACTCAAATATTCGTTCTCATTTTGCAGGTGGATCTCTGGTAGAAGGGGCATGGTGACCTACCTCAGAGCCCGCCAACGCAAAGCACTTCTGGGGGAATCCCGGTCCATAGCCAGACTCTCCTAAGCCGATACGCTGCTGAACAGCTGACGGCCACTGAACAGCTGACAAACCAGCATCCGGCTAGCTCGCGCAACAACAACAGCGGAGAAGAGACTCCTAAGAATAACCCGGATGCTGATGACGTCGCCAAGGAGCTGGGACATACCTTTCCAATTGTGAAGACACTTGCTGACTGGGGTGTGTGTGCAATAGGTGATAGCTGGGCTGGGGATAGACAGGGACGTTAGGCGAGGCAATGATAGGGGAGGCAGTGAATGCTAATCCATGATCAATTGCCAGAAGCAGGGAATGATTAGTGGGGGAGTGATTAGCATGGAGTGGAACTCAGGAGGTAGATGCGTTTAGGTGGGGGTGTGGCCGCAGCTATAAACAGCGCTGGGAGGTAGACGCTCCCAGTGCTAACCTTAATTGGCTTCATTCTGTTCTTGTCGGATAGGGAGTTTGTTGTTTGTGAATAAACCTTTACTCAGCTTTACCCAGTCTGAAGTCTATGAGCTGGTTGTTTTCCCTGCAAATCTGTGGACTTCCAGGAGACCGGCTGAGACCTGTTTCAATACAAGAGGATCACCTTTGAGATATAGAGCTGGCAGATCAAATCCTCCCCAGGTTTGATATCTCTTACAGTTTTTGTGATGAAAATGCCTTTGCCTTGACAACCAGAGTCTGGTTTACAGATGTAAGTTTTATGTTTTTTTGATCTCCCAAAGGCCTGCAATTCACCATAGCTGAGGTCAATGAAAAGGAAAAACATGTTATTTAAAAAACATACAGTAGCCCAAGAACATTCCAAACTGCTAGCCCTAAAACTGTTAGATATCTTGATAGGAAATTATGGGAACTGAAATCCAGTATGGGATAATATTCAGTTAGGAAGGCTTCTTCTCAAAGTCAGACCCATGGGGAAGGGAGAGACAGAATCTTCAGTAATAATTCGGGCTCATAGTAGAGTGGTTTGAATTCTAAAAGAGACTTCTATACTTTTTTATAAAACATTTAGGCCAAATTTATTTGCATATGTCCATGTTCATGTTCTAAACTTTTATGATGGAAAAGAGAAACTAAGTAAGAAAAAAATATGGGAGGTAAATTTTATAAAGACTCACTCAGCAGGGAGACACCAAGTCTTGGGAAAGAAGTTGAATTCCTTGGGGAAAAGCTTTAACATTCTGCTCATATTCCTGGCTAGAAGGTCCTTCCTACAGATTTCTGTCATTCCAGGGAAATGATTTATTTTCTAAAAATGGGATCAAAGGTAAATAATCAGTACAATTCAAACTTTCACATCTTTTTTTACAAATAAAAACACAGATCCTTTAGCTCCATCTCAGGGTGATAATAAATACCTGATAACTTTTCATCTCCATCACCCGATCCAGAGAGACAGAATAATCTGTCCAATACAAGGTCCAGTCATCCATCTCAATTGCTTCCCGAAGCCCACACATTTTGGCAGCCCGACGTACTGTGTGATAGGAAGAGAGACAGAATCACATCAGTTTATATAGAAATATTAGGGAAAAGAAATGGAAGAACAAGTTCCATTCAGAGGGTACATAATAACTTAATTACAATAACTAAACTATGTATTTTAATTTCATGGAAAAATATACCAGATTATTATTGTTTAATATGAACTTGTGCCAAACTCCAGTTGGTGAACTTGTTTGAATTCCTCTACACACTTATCTTTAAATTGCTAGTCTTACATTGGACAATATGAGACAGCTTTAGAAAACACATAAATTTAGGAATTATAAGAAAGAAAAAAATGAGGTGAATGTGTGGATACTGAAGATGAATGTTAGATTCCAAACAACACTTTCAATTGTTAAGTATAAATATCTTTTTAAATTTTTCAAATGAAAGCTGGAACAAACCTCAGAATTTCATTAATTTGGAAGCTGCTTTTTAATAAAAATTATGGGCTTTTTCCTCACTGAACCAGCTGAGAAATATATTCAGCCTCATAATTATAGATTATACTTACCACTCTCATATTTACAGTTGGTCAGATTTATCACTGGTCATCTGGAAAACATAAAAAGAAGAAGAAAGACAGAGGCAGACAGGCAAAACCAATGCACAACTTATTATAAACTATTTAAGAACCTTCTGGTTCCTGAATCTCAAATCCCAAAGGTGCTTTTCAAAAGGCAAATGGACTTTCTTGGGTTTTTCCTTGAAAACATCTTGCTTCTCATCCAAGAAGCTTCTTCAGTTCTGACTGAATGGTGAAGAATAGACCTGGATGATTGAGAGTCTCCACAGACACTGTGGATCAAGTATTATTGCGGAAAACTAAGTGAACTAAGAAAACTAAGCTCAGTGAAATCCCACTTTGGTTAAGGGTTTCCAGGACTGGATTTCAACTTACCGTATTTTTCGGTGTGTAAGATGCACTCCCCCCCAAAAAATGGATGGAAATGTCTGTGCATCTTATACAGCAAATGTTGCCAAAGCCCCTTCACCCTCTGCCTCCCAGCAATTTGCCNAGGCTGCAGGGATTGCCATCACCTATTGCTGCCTCCGTGCACCCTCTTTTCGGCCTCTACATGCGGGGATTGGAATGGGTCGAAAATGGGGCGTGCGGAGGCGGCAATAGACAATGGCGATCCCTGCAGCCTGAAACAGCTGCTTGTTTTCTTCCCCAAAAGCTAAGTGCATCTTATACTTTGGAGCATCTTATAGTCCGAAAAATATGGTATAATGCAACCTTAACAAAATGATTACCAGATCAGTTTTAAGTATCACCTAATTTATGAATAATTAACCTTTTTAAAATTGTACTTAGAAGAGGGCTAGTATACCTTCCCAAGCCTATACTCAGGAATATAAAGATGAGATAGAATATTTGTAAGAGGGAACCAACAGGGAGATATGAGAGTTACAATGAACGGTAATCTAAATTTGTTCTGATTCTTTAGCAGAAATGTATCATTTAAACTTGAATCAAAATACGTCATAAGTAGAATTTGGAAAAAATAATCAAAATTCCATTTGGCAACACAAATCAAACATTAAATCCGTATCTGAATATGGATCCTGCCATGTTTTATGCAAATATAGATATTTTATTTTCACTTTATGTCGTAAGGAAAGGCCTCACAAATCTGTGGTATTTTAGTAAGTGTAGCATCTTCAGGAGGTTTAAAACCAAAATAATTAATTAAATGTTTTCAAGACTGAAAACAGTGGTCTTGCTCTTAAAAAGATTCAGTCTTTTGTTCCATGATTCTGCATTCTTGCACAAATAGAGCATCACTTGGTTCCTTTACCATCTATAGTATTTAACTTTCAAATGAATGTGCTTGTGAATCCGCAAGAAGAATAATGAGTGTCAGAGTCTCGTAGCTTTGAATGAGGGGTCAGACTATAAACAATATGCTTCACTGGACAGAGAGACATAAAAACTTGCCTGGCCTGAAAAGGTATGCAGCAGGATTGCCAACTGTCAATCCCCGGCAGAACAGAAATGCTGTCTTACATACAGAATAGCCTATATTTGTTATACTTATAAAAATGCTGAAAACAGCTGAATTGTTATTATGCTATACCAAAGGCTCCAGAATCAAAAGAAGGTATTAGAACATAGTGACAGGAGAAGTTATAGTATTCATATTCTGCTTATAACCTAGCTGAAGGTTTGTCCAGGTAGGCATTCTGTCTGAACCTGCCCAGCTCTACTTAGGTTAAATTCTTAAGTTCAATTGCCAAGAATCTCACAGGGAAGTCCTGTGAAGATAATGATTCAATTCACACATGGTATTAGTCATGTATGTTCAACTGAGGTTTGTTCAATAAAGGAAAATTTGTTATACTAAGCCAAAACCAAATAGGTCACACATTTTGTTAACATATTTATTATTTTATTTATTTTATTTGGACTTGTATGCCGCCCCCTCTCCCGAGGGACTCGGGGCGGCTCACAACTAA
>AZIM01000025.1:463230-475222 GCA_000516915.1 Ophiophagus hannah
CCACAGAGAAGGCGCTACCCCTAGGCACCGCCAACCGACATTGGCCGGTGGATGGCACCCCTAGGAGGGCCTGCCTGTGGGAGCGTATAGGGTGATCGGACCGTGATGCCGGAAAGATGAATTTCTTCTAAATATAGAATTTGAAGAAAGCACTATCTCATGTTGAGAGGCATCTGGGATACATTCTTGTCTCAAATGATGAGAATTCACATTTGTTGAATGTCTGCCTAGGACCTAGGCACATAGCTCTAAAGTTCCAAAGTAAGCCTGAAAAAGTAAGGCAAAATGCATGTAAGCAGGTAAGTGGGATTGGTAACACCATCGTAGAACAGTGACCAGATCAAGTTTTTGCAGTTTACAGAGATGCTAAACTACCTATATTATAGGGAACTGCAGTAAGTTTGGATTGCCTCAAAATGATGATAGACATGCATCATGGTTTGATTCAAACACTATCCTGACATTTAACAAAAGTATTTAAGGGGACCATGCTGTATGTTTCATACTTGTTTCTCTTGCAAAACCTATACAATTTCCTGGTTTCTTTGAATCATGGGTAGAGATTGGGAGCATTTGATATCAACTATTATCCAAGTTTTTAAAATTAATGAATGTGCAAGGTTTTATAAGATCAATAACTTATCAATAGAGCTTGAACGAATTTGTTTGAGTTCAGTATGAGCAAGTAACACCATTTTGGAAAGAGTACTTATATTTGGGGATGTAGTTTTATTGTTTCTGCCAAAATAGGCAAACATTCTTACAGAATACTGAAGTTCCCACAAGACAAGATGAGCTGAAATGTAGTTTCTTTTACAATTTATCTTCTGCTTGCCTACTTTCTACATTCCAATGTAACAGTGATTAATTTAGTTAGTTCCTAAACCAACCCTTTCCCCCAGATTAAATTCCATGTTTACTTAATATATTGCCATCAATCAGATCAGATTGATTCTTCAGACTTTTAGCTTAAAGATCCATGAAAAACAAAGATGGTAGCTGTTCATTTTTGAGCCACCACCTTTTATTTAATGATTCCAGGATGTTGATTTATATCAGCAAATAAAGTTATCCCAAGAATATACAATGATTTTTGGTATAACGGATTAACAGAACTTCTCCATGGTTCTTGCTTTAAATCATTGACATCCAGAAGGGGGCGAAAAAGTTTCATTTCTGCAGACTTAGAACAAAAGATTATTTCTGTCTTGTTTTTGCAACTAGTGGATGAACCCTGCTTGTAATAATTGCTACGCATACTGGTTGAATTTACACACACATTTACCATATTCTTGCACATGAATCATGGCTAGTTAGTGTGATTTAGTATATTGTGTGAATCCAGCCTGTTTAATTAATTCATAATTCACTGTATTATTACGGTTTGGCAACCAAACTAAAGATATGGTGTGAACTCAGCCATCTCTTTCAAAAAAAGAGTATCTTAAAACAACCTGTTCAACATAATTGTTGCCTCATTAAAATAATTCAAAACTTCATTATTATGTATAACTGTAATTAAATACCAGTATATTAAAATGGGAGCACCAATTGGAGTTCATATTTCTAAGTTAGGTTTTACTTAAGGTATTTTCTGAGTTTGTAACCTTTGGAAGTTTTTCTGCCAATGGACAAGGATATAACCCTTCATTGTTATATGTCTGTTACAAAAATCAGGTAATGGCATAGACACTATGAATTAATAGTGGAAGAAGGAAGGCATGCAGCCAACAACAAACTTCTTCCTACAGGCTTCTCTTCTCTTTGCAATAGCATTTAGCCAAAGATAAATCTCACATACCTGCATGCCCCTCTTCTCTTCACAAAAGTATTTTATTGAAGAGCAGAGGGGCATGAATGCAGGAATGCCAACCTGTTCTCCTTTCCTACACCAACATCTTGAGCTCTGGATATCTTTGAAAGGTGAGTGATCGTTGATAGGGTTGGTATGAAAAAGACCCAAGCAGTTATGGGGACCTCAAGGTGTGAGAAATGGACCATGGGATGAGTGGGGAGAGGACTTGGGTGGTCAGAAACAGGTGGTCTTGTTCCTGCACTAGTTTTCCTCTCCTGGTTTTCCCCACTCCTGAGGTACTCTGTGTGCTCTTAACAACGAATATATGGGGGGGGGGGCGGGTGCAGGGATGAGGGCTCATTTACTTAATGTGATTCACTTAATGTCCTCTTGGCTTATGATGGCAACGGACAACTCCATTACAGTTGTAACTCGAAGACTACCTGTATTCTTTTTGATAGGGAGAGTGGTATATGACAACTCTGCAGAGTAGTATCATTCAGTTTCCTGGTGTACTAAGATTCACAGCTTCTGATACTATATGATTTTTGGGTGGAGGTAGATTATAAAAGTAATAAACCATTTTCAAATTATCCCATATCTTAGCAATCTCAAACTATCAAATGATAAATGTTATTTTATACTTCTGAGGTTTTAGGTGGGAATAAATATATAAACATCAGTTCGGTGTAGTGGTGAAGATGCTGACCTAGAAACCAGGAGATTTCTGAATTCTAGTCCTACCTTACACATGAAAGGCAGGACTGGGTAACTTTGGGACTGGGTAATCTACCTCACAGGATTGTTGTTATGGGGAAATAGGAGAGATATGATTTATGTAAGTTCACCACCTTGAGATATTTATAAAATAACAAAGATGGGATATATTTGTTATATGTGTGTGTAGTGCAAAATTTGACAATTTATGAGTTTTTGTGCATTTTTAAAGCTGTATTTTAAATCATGGGAGGAGCATAGAGATCTTATGGCAATATTATGGATGATAATAATGAGTTAATGCAGGGGTTGGCAAATGAGGGTTTACCAAGCTGTGTGAGTTCAATGACAGGATAGGTCATTGGGTAGCTCTCCATATATTTTGAAGGACATCTGCCAATACAGCAGGCAGCACAACTTCAGGTATGCTGGATGAGGTTCAGTAAATTTGGAAGATCCCAACTTGTGCTTTATCACCTTGACTATAAAAACATTACTAAATGCATTTTTGTATCACAGAAACACATTTTGGATTTATATCCACCTTTCATTCAGGAGTTCAAAGTGGCATTATGTAGTGCTCCTTCTCCAATTTTTCTCCAGAAAATCCCAGACCACTAGGAAGCATCTGTTGTGAGGATGGACCGGAACTTAGTGTCTGTTTCTAGTCCAACACCTTTACCACCATTTTGTATGTCTAGATAGGGACAAGAAAATTCAATATAATTTTAAAAATAATTTTAATTACTTCTTCAGCTCTACATTCTACCTCACTAGTTCCCCAAATTGCACAAAGAACCCTTTTTAATGTTTAAATATTTGTGGAGTACCATATGACATTAGCAGGACTTTCAGACTCCATTGACTAAAGTACAAAAATAATAAAAACCTAGCATGAATTCAACTTTAATTTTAATTCAATGTATTTTACGAAACACCATTAAAACACACAGTCATTGCATAGGCAACGGAAGTTTCCTCACTATACAAAAGTTAATAATTTTGGGTGGGAAGTGCATATTGGTGAGGCTGGTGCTCAGATGAGACTTAAAAGGAAGCCAGTCGTATGACCTAAGGAGTAAGGTGGGTGGAGTGCCACATTTATGGAAGAAGAAAACCGAAGAGGGGATTGTAACAGATGAGAACCTTGGTGGAGTAACAGGAGCTCTTGGGGCAGGGAATGCAGAACAAGGAAACAGAGAGCAGTGGTGATAGTTGTGCTAGTAATAGGACAAAAAAACCCAACCATGGGCAGTTCAGGATTGCAACTAGGCTGGAAAAATTACTCTTAGCTATCAAGAAGAAGGGAACTGGCCTAAATCTGTTGTGAATCTACCTCCTAAAACAGTTTAGTATTTATTTTCTTCCCTATACTTCAGACAATAAAGCATCTGTGTCAGCAGAAGAACCATGTGGCTTGTTTTATTCTCCATGTTTGATACATATTGTAGATCCTTGCAATAATTCTGGGGACACCCCCCTGCCCCAACTCAGAATTTAGGATTAGTAGTTCAACTAGTTGTATAATGATAGTAGCATCTTCTTTTCTCCGGAAGAAAATGTTTATATCTGGTGTTCCCCAATAAGCTAATTATGTATATTCCCATATTTCATATTATTGTAGATTGGAAATTGCCCAAATGAGATGTGGGAAGGATAGATAAAACAGAACTTCTCCAATTCTGTCACAATGCTGATTGTGTGTGTGTGTGTGTGTGTGTNGATGTATGTTTGTGATTTCCTAACAGGATGCTGCAGTATTGGCTCTATCATTAGACAGGCCCTGGAACTACTAAGCAGTAGCTATTGCTAAAAAATTAGACCTGGATATGTCAGAACCTGGTTTACTGCAATTTCATTTGTGTAAACCATTTTACATCTGTACGTCATTGAGGAAAAATTCTACTGCCAATCCATTCAGCTTCTCTATATGAAACTGGGGAAATAAAATCTTGGGCATTACTTCAGGCAGCAAAATATCTTAAGGCATCTTTATACAGCACATCTGTTACAATCTTTATGCAGCTCCTATGGTAGAAATCTCACCAAGGAAGACCAACAATTAGAGAGTATCCAGATAATAATTTTATTTTGGTAAAAGCAGCCAAGTGTGAAGAGAGCCAAAGTAAACTTTCAAGGAAGCTACAGAACTTAATCAAAAGAAACAGATGGCACATAGTACAAACAGAAAATATAAAGGAAGAAACTACTTTTACAACTGATAAGACAGGATGTTTAATTGATTTCTGAGTGTCTTCTGGAAACTAGACTAATCCTGTTTTTTCTGATATGCTTAATTATCTAAGTTAAAATATTAAGTAGTAAAATGGTCTCAGTTTAGAATCATTTCCAAACATTAACTTTACTAGTAGAAGGTAAATATTTAGAATTGACTACATAGGATTCACTGGATACACATATACGCGTATCTCTCTCTATTCTGAAAAGAATTTGATATATTTTCAATAAGTAATCAATAAGTACTTGGAAAAGATAATCCAAAACTTATTTAATTATCTAAACTGAATTAAATTAAATGCTCTATTTGGCCAAATATGATTAGACACACAAGGAATTTGTCTCTGGTACAGAAGCACTCAGTGTATATGCAAAGCAAAATAATCATAATCATCATAATGCAATAGAAGAGCGAGTAAAGGAAATAATAAGGATAAATAACAACACTATAACCATGCTACATGGGTTAATATATATATAGATATTAGATAGCACTGTGAGAATGAGGTGTTTAGCAGAGTGATGGCAATGGAGTAAGTACTCCATTGTTACAAACTGGAAAACATTTCCCCAATTTATAAAGCAGTAATAGAACTTAAAAGACAAAAATATTACTAAAATAGATTTTGCTATATATAATATTAACTATTTAGCTAATCAATACGTAGTATATAATCTGTATGTAAGCAGTTTATCTCTATTATAGTATTCAGTCTTAAAGAGTAGAAAGTGCACAGTCAAACTAAAAAATAATATTGTGATTTCTCAAGAAAAAAAATTCCACACATGTGTTCTGTTCTAATACAGTATTCTTAATTATATAATAAGCGTGGCCTTTTGACAATGCAGTCGTATAGAAAGAAAAATTTCAACAAAGCAGCACATTTCTACATTATCATAAAGAGATTCTGGTTATAAGATTGTTGCAACTCCTTAATGCTGGAGGTATNGAAGAATCCAATAAATTGACTCTATGCTGAAGCCCTAAAAAGTATTAATATTTTATTTTATTAAAAAAACATCCTTTTTTGTTTAATCCTTTCCATACAGTGACAATACTGGTGAAAACTTGTCAGTGCCTTTATCAATCTCAATGTCATTAAAAAATTGGGTTCAATCTTCAGATAATTTTCTGATATGATAGTGAGCTCCCTGACAACAGATATGGTACATTGTTGCGTTGCCTAAACAGGCATAAAACAGAAGCAAAGCAAGCAAAAGTGCAATTTTTATTCTTACTACAGGCAGAGCTAGAAATCACAAAAGAAGGTGAATATACGTGTCTCAGGATAATGTTGTAGGATCCAATCTGAGTCGTTCACAGATATCAGAGGTTTTGTCTCCCAAACTTTCAGACTTGTGCTGGAGCACATGTACTAGAGATATTCTTTCTAGCAAAGCTAGAAATCTCTACTTATCATGAACATGATCCATTATTCATGGAAGATTTAGGGTAGGGGGGAAAAGCATCTTATTTTTAAATATAAGATTTAAATATGGGAAATTCTGCTTCCAAAGCAACAGCATAATGTATTATTTAATTTAACATATGTATCACAAGAAAATTAAAGTAATCAGCACTTCAGGCCCAACGACAGACCTGATATGTCAATTTTAGCATATCAAGTATCTATCCCTGCCAGATCATACAAAGGAGAGAAATGGGAAAAGGGGGGAAAAGAAATAAAAAAGGCATTAGTGTAATAGTTTAGGACAAGTGATGCAAGCAGGCTTAAGCCTGGTCTAAACGATGGCAGAAGACATGGTCATCATACACTTGCTTGTTGGAGCTATCAAAGGTTTTACTGCAATATGGACAATCGAGAATGTGATTTTGCACATGATCCAAATATTGTTGTTGTCCAATGTCATTAGGGAAGACTTCCTGGCATATGGGACACTTTTTCAGAGAGACCTGAAAAAAGACAATGGAAATGTTTGTTTTTCCCCGAATTGCTTTGCAATTGCATGATATTCAGTACATTTATGTTACAGGAATAGGAAAGCTTTGTTCGGTAGTATTCTGGCAAGTGATGGAGTGGGCAGAGAAAAAAGAGATGGATACCTCAAAACAACAAGTGTAAAATGTTAAGTGACTAAGGAACCACAGCACTAGTCTGCCTTTCCTTCAATTCTAAACAAGGCTGGTTTAAAGCACCAAGGGATAGGGATAGGACAATGACTATAACCAACAATTGCGGCTTCAACAATCACGTATCTTTTCCCTGTTTTCTCTGACTTCTCTTCACTGTGGCATTGTCTTTACTGGGTGGTTTCAGGTTTTTTTGCATTGTGCTCAATAATAAAGACATTAAAAGTGAAAACTCACCGGGTCCATCTGAACAATTTCTGGTGATGCTGTAAGACAAAACCATACTGAGAAAAATAAAACACTTTAATATTAATTAATTTACATGAATTATTTAATGTTCATTAATGTTAATATATAGTATCAGTGACACTTCAAAATACTGTGTGATGTAGGGAACAGTGATGTCAGAAATCAGTCATGGAGTCTGTACATTTGAATAGCAGATTTGTAAGATCTGGCAATACATAATCTATTCCATCTTTTTTGGATGTTATAACTCAGAATCTGCCAATGTCTGTCTCAGGGAATCGTTACTATTTCTCAGCAAAAGATAGCATATCCAAAAGAAGTAGCACTTCTCATAATAGCAAAATTTGGTACTGCAGTCCTTCACTTATGCCTAGTGACTGTTCAAAGTTAGCATGGAACATCACCACCCCTAGTTATAACTAAAGGTAGTTATAACTTGATTTCAATGACTGCTCCTGCCTACAGTCATGTGACCTCATTTTGGGTGCTTGGCCACTGGCTTGCATATACAACCATTTGCAGTGTCTCAGGGTCAAGTGTCTGCAATTTACCAAGTTTTTGCCAAAATCCATTGTTTGCTTCTGATTTTTGGCAAAAATCATCCCATACTGAACAATGGATTTGCTTAACAACCATGGAATCACTTAACAACTGCTGCAAAAAAGGAACATAAAATCGGGTCAGTCACCTGATGACCAATTTTATGATCATCACGACTTACGTCAATAATGAACAGGTTCCATTACAGTCATAAGTTGAGCAATGATCACCTGAGCAATTATGTGTTTTTAAACAGCCCAGCACTGGATTATCAGTTAGAATACTTTTGCTGCTAGTTTGAACCCCCCCACTGGATGGCAAAGGGCACTCACCAGAATGTGGATTTCCAAACAGGAGCCCAGAATTAGGTGGTGACCGGGTTGGGAGTCCAGCAGATGAACTGCGTCTTTCAGTGGGGGTTGCCCTCAAGTCTTCATTTTCTTGCCATAATTTCTGTAAAAAAAAAAAAAGCTAAAATGCAAAACCATTAACTTTGGAAGTTATGATATATAGATAGTTGGGCCCAGGAACAGTTGTTTTTATCTGAAACAAAATTCATTGCTTGCACATGGAAGTTGGTTTCTCACCAGTCCCATAACATAGTTTCACAGTGGGAACATCCACATAAAGGTTTGCAACAGTTCAGAAGCAGCTGTAGGTTTTTCTGACTTCATACAGCTGGTTGATCCAGGGAACTGGAAAAAAATTTTTTTTTTGTTCTGTAGTGATTTGAAACCTGAGCAAAATTGGATGCCACCCTTTGCAATACTGCAGCACTTGTAAGCAGGCTCTTCTTCCATACTTGAAACTTTTGCTTATCCCACCTTTTGCTACCAAAACTCACATTACTTTCTCTTATCTCTTCCATCCTATAGCATCAGTGTCTACAGGTAAAATTTAGTACGCCCTTGCCCACTGAAGCAACATTCAACCATAGTTGTAACTAATGAGTTATAAAAATGCTAAACACCATTATTTAACTTTTTATAATTTGCAACAATATTGTAGAATATTGCACTATGCAGTAAAGAAACTTTCCCTCATAAGGACCACTTCGTTTTGTTTTAAATCATCAGACAAATGGACACAACATGTATTGAAAATATGTACAGATATTAGGAACTAATTTTATTTCCCTTTGTATAGGGGGATGTCACATATCCTCCTTGTTATGGGAGGTTTTAATGTCTTTCTGGAAAATAACCTTTTTTTTTCTTGCTCCAGGATCTGTGTTAGCTCAAGGGTAGGACATCTTTTGCTTTTGTTTTTACCATGTCTTCTGTTCACTACAGATAGACTCTTAAAATTCCCTGGGTTCCCAAGCAGTTCAAGAGGGATTGGGGAATAAAAGCCGAGTGGCACTTAAGTGCTCAATGTTGGAAAATCTGTATCAATCTATGAGAAAATAATTTTTAATGGCAATTCAGAATAAAAAACTTTCATGGATAAGCCAAAGCAGATGGGGATGGGGGGTGGGGAGAGATACTGTTAATAAAGGAATGTGTTAGTAAAGGAATCACGTGCAGCCATAAATACTATTTCCAAGAAGTCCCTAGTACAGGTAAAGATAAAGAATCAAATCATTTTATAAATATCTGCACAGTAATATATGTGCAAAGCTGTAATAGCAGCAGATTTGGCTTGGTGCCCAAGATTGAATTATTGTTTAAGAACACAAGAAGCATACCTGCAGACTGTTCACTGAGCATAATGTTCTATCAAAACATTTAATTTTTTAATACCAGATTAGGCTGATTAGTAGTGGCAGAAAGAAATATTAAAATGATGGCAGGGAAACTCTATACTTTGTGAATTATTATTGTGTTTTCTGGAATAACAATGGATATGAATTAATGATTCAACATTTTTTAGAGAAATTGGGTGATTAATCCACACTCTTTTAGGTCGTATGTTTCCTGGTACTAAAATATTGCAAGCTTTATTTACAAGCTTTCTTTCATAGGCAATCACATTTATAATTAATAATATCTTCCTCAAATACATCTCTCATGGGAAAAGTCAGGGGCTCTTCCCCATTGAGAATAGTGGCTTATCCAATCTGTATTTGAAATGTTTGGGAATTAAAAATTCCAGAATTTTCAGCCACAAGAAGACTATAAAAAGCTACCCCAACCAACTTCTATCTGTCCCTAATTGTACAATACTGCCCTCTGCACAATAATCCAACAATAGCATCTCTCATCACTCCCCACATGACAAAGTTTGCACCTGATTTTCTTGCTCTAGTTCATCTTTTTGCTTCCTCAGGATTTGAAATGCAAGTGTTTGTTCTTCCTGGATCTTGTTCAACATTTGCTGAGAAAAGAAAAAAAGCTGGAGCAAAATTAGAAGCCAAAGGCAAATGGTAAACATCTTTCCACCCCCCACCCCCCAAACTCTTATTTCATACTTCTTCCACTAGAACTCAGGGTTAAGATCTATTCATTCTTAGAGCAGCCCTGTGGAAGATTAGACTGCATAAGATTAGACTGAAAGATAACACGGAATGCAAGATCTTCCACTAAGTCTCAGGATTGGGAATTTAAATTAGGCATGCTCCATGTCTAATTATTATACAAACCAGCATTTCCAGAAGGATGATAGCATTCACACTCGGTGCCCTAGTCGAAGAATCTCTATATAGTTCTAAAGCACTGATAGGAGGTTTTGCTGTTTTAGGCACAAATAAAATGGGTGAAGTGGGCAACAGGGAGACATTAGAATTGTCCCAGTTTAAAATATGCACCAAAACTCTCTAATAGTAGGATTTATAAACTAAGTGAATAGGCACTTAGTTATGAGAGAGAAAATAAATTTATAAAAGGACAGGTAGGTGGATGGATGGATGGATTTATATATATATAAACTAATTTAAGAGAAATGGACCACAAGGTGTTTAGGACAAGCTTCAGTATAGGGCAAATAACAGAATGGCATGGCTATGGAGGGATATTTTTGTCCAAAACTGGAGAAAGAAATTAATTAAATGTTTTAATGAGAAGAGACAGAATAAAAGAACAGCATATACAGAGAAAGTCAAAATAATGTGGATTATCCTCCAAACATTGCTCAAAATTTCTGCCGTAGTTGATTCTCATTTTTTCTCCTTGATTAGGCACTGAAGGAAAACAATGATATTGAACAGATTGGGAGCCTCAAACTAAAATGTTCACAGATACTGAATGAGGACTAACTGAAAAATATACCTAGGATGATATAACCTAAGACATTCATCCCACTGTCCAAGTCTGGCTTATATTTTTCTTCTTATTGTTAAACAAATTCTTCTTTCCTATCTTTCTTCCTTGTTTATACTTGTTTACTCTTAGCAGAGGCTTTGCTTGCTAAACTCTCCTTCCCATTCTTGGCCCAAAAGAAAAATCCTTATGGTAGAACCATGAGCCTTCACCCTTTTGACTGCCTTTCCTCCCCTGAGCAGAAAATGCGTCAGCATAGTCTATCACACCAACTCTCACTTCATAGACATAGTCAACCACAGATATCTGCAAGGTTAATCTATGGAAGGTCACTGCTGTCATATTGCGCACTTCAGAAAATGATTATGGTGTGGTGAATATGAGTCCATTGTAGACAAAACACTGTCTGGGTGCTTATAATCTGAGAGTGGTGCCTGAAGTTTGCAACAACAACAACAAAAAATGCTGGGAGAGGTCAGGGTGACAGAGAAGGAATTTAGAGGCAAAGAATTGTTTTCATTCTTATATGCTATCCAAGGAAATTTGTCTCCATGACTTACTATATCTATGAAGGGAAAGGTGGTGTGATAAACTATAGTGAAGTGGCAGATTCCAAGGAAAAAGAGATAATGAACTTTTTGCAGAGTTGGAAAAGCATGCATCAATTTGCAGCAGCTAGATTATCTGGAGAATAGGATCTCTATGGAGGGACTGCTTCATTAGATTAATAAACTATGCTTTTTTAGTGAAGAATGCAAATTTAAAGTTATTTAAGGTTTAAAAAGTATATACGAAAAGAAGAAAAAATGTAGGAAAATTACCTGTCTAAACAAGGCAGCATTTAATTGATAATTCTCTCCCTTCAATTCTTTCAGGTGCTTTGCTTTATCTTTAATTGTCTCCTGCAGGTTGTCCACCTCCTTCTTTTGAATTTGCACTTGTAACTAAAAAAAGGGAGAGGTGTATCTTTTCCCAAATGCAGATCAAGAAAAGGAACATTAGACAATCAGGCTCAAAGTTAGTTTTACGACAGTTCTGTA
This sequence comes from Ophiophagus hannah, assembly GCA_000516915.1. NCBI lineage: Eukaryota > Metazoa > Chordata > Lepidosauria > Squamata > Elapidae > Ophiophagus > Ophiophagus hannah. Next base: position 475,099 of record AZIM01000025.1, read on the forward strand.
AAATTTCCAAATTTGATAATTATGAAATTATATAATTCCTGAGATAACAGATAACAGATAATCAGAGTTGGAAGGGGCCTTGTAGGTCNTCTAGTCCAACCCCCTGCCCAAGCGGGAGTCCCTA
>AZIM01000025.1:486369-501726 GCA_000516915.1 Ophiophagus hannah
AGCTGTCCAGGTGGCACAGGTTAAGGTTTTGTACACGTGTGTGCAGCGCGCGTCAGGTGCGCGTGTGTGCAAACCGTGCATGCGCGCGCAAAACATGGTCATCAAACCAGTAGTAACACTGGTTGAATCCCACCTGGTTCCTCCACACATGCTGGAACTGCTAAAGTTTATATTAACTATGGATCTGGGGAACTGCAATCCAAGCACACCTTCAAGGTGCCAGGCTGGAAAAGACTGTCCAAATCTTTTAGAGATGCTGTGATATATTTGTTTTGCAGCCTCTTAGTGCCATCAAATAATAGTTACTGAGTGAAGGGATTATAGGCTGTATTGACACAGAGAAATCTTATGTGAAATTTATGTTGGAAAGAAGAAAGAAGAAATGATCCATGTTGGCCCTGTTCATTTGCTGCATTCAAGGAAAGGAGGAGAGGGAAAGACTTCATCTTTCAAATTACAGTGAATAGAAAGGAATTACCTACACTAGCAACAGGGTTAGAATCAAATCCCAAGAGCTTTGAAGACAGATAGGAAAATTATAGGGCTTTCAGAGAGCAAACTTGGTCCTAACACATTTTGTCCATCTCTTTGGAGCAACACTGGAAAACACTTGACCTGGCAAAATGTTTAATCTGCATTTCAAAGAACCTGTAGTGGCATAACCTATCATTCTGCTAAAATACCATTTTCCATGAAGGACTTCAGAGAACTTTAAGTCTTTTATTTTGATCTCTGGATAACTTTAGGAATTCTCTCTCAAAGTGGTTTATTCATAATACCCATTCACAATTTTTGGGAAAGAATATTCAAGGGAAAGTAAAACTCTACTTAGTTTTGGGGAAAGAACCATAAGATAAATGTTGATGGTACTAAATGGCAGAGTAACAGCTGAAAATGGCACAAGCACTACTTATTACATGGTAAAAAGACATATAATTTATTAACAAAAACTGAAAGTTGAATGGAAAAAAATAGCTTCCCTCCTCTATTATTTCTTCTTTAACCTAAAAACTACCAAGTCTCAATTTTCCTAATACCTGAATTCTTTTCTCCTGATGTATTTATCAAAAGAGATCAACTATCCTACATCAGTTCCAATGGCTGTGTTTTACATTTCAAACACCAGTGGATTTTGCAAATCAAACTTACTCTGAATATGCCCACCCAATCCTTTTTGTGAGGCATGAAGTACCGGGAAAGGTTATAATAGCAGGTTATATCTGTTCCAGGAACATAGAATTTCTCTATATTTCCAAAGATGACCTGACAGAACTGGCAGCTTTCCAACATGACAGTAGAAGTAGGTGGTTCCTCCAAATTGTTACATGCACAAAACGTATCCTCCATACTGAAGTCCTGTAAAGAAAAGAACCAAATATAGAAAGGGTGGGGGAGAGAGGGAGAAGGAAAATACAAAGGCAAATTGATTAAAATGTTCTCATCAGTCTTGACTTCATGATGCGAAGCTATGCAACTCTTTCTTGGAGTTATATGGACTTATTAAATTTCTGTTATGGGCAATTATTATTGAATGAGCAAGATACTGTACTTCATATTGAGATGAATCACACTTTAAAGTTTTAGCAACCTGTGCTGTCCATGTAATGATGTTTTTACTAACATTTTAAAGTGTTAAGAAATAAAATGGCATTACCTAGAATGGCTCCAAAGATTTCTGACTATCAAAATTATTTCATGATAATCTGCAAATAAATGACTTTCCTATGTAATATGATAGGGTGGTAACAACTTCTTTTAGATAGCAGTGTTAAGGGCAACATCGAAGTGGAGATAGCAGATTTGATTCATAAGACATAATATAATGAAATAGTCTTGGCATAGGAGAACAGTGCAGTAAACTATGCCCTCATTGTTCTAAAACTAATAGCAAACTCATTTTTAAAAACAATACTCCTTCTGCAATCAGAATAATGTCATCAAACCCAAATAGTAGATCAACACTCCCAGACTCCTTGCTTTTCCCTTGAAAACAGATAGATAAGGTTCCATGGGGTGTCAGTCCTGGAGCTCTTGCAACTATGCAGTTATTCAAGGCTAATAATTCCCCAACTGATTCTTCTGCCCTGACTGGCTGGTCATTTCCTATCAGATGCCAGCCAGATGGATAAGAGAGAAAGAACAGCAATTCTCAGAAATACAAATTGTCAACAGATACAGAATGAGTTCTCTGAGGTTGGAATGGGAAACACAAGGGGGAGTAACAAAATAAAATTGAATGCCTCTAGTGTTTTGGATCAACTCCCAACTGCCCTGTCCAGTACAACCAATGGCACGGGATAAATGTAGTAATTTTGTACTGCTTATCACACAAAATATTATCAGGGAAGAAAACATGGCTGAATGGAACAAGTATACCTATTTAGTGTTTGGCACAGCAACATACATTTTATGACTGTATAGTGAAACATTGAATTTCTCAAACCTCCTTTCCCAGAAACATTGTGTTTATACTCCCCTACTCACTTTCCTGACTTTATGTAGCTGACTGGTAATTAGTGCAGCCTACAACTATCTTTTTGGGAGATGTCTTTTCCTGCTTCCCTTATCTCCAGCATATGTGATAGGACTCACTATGGTGTTACTTGCAAATAATTGGGATATCACAAAAGTAAAATAATAAAGATGAAAAAGAAAATTAAATTCTATAATGCCAACTCTTCACCTTGTAGCCTCTAAAGAATGTGATTAGAAAAATTAGCCACCCCCTTCTTTAGGAAAAGGATAAAAAACATAAATCTGCCATTTAAAAATGTTGTTTTTAAGAAAAAAATAACTAAAACTTTCTTTATAACTTGACACAATCAAATGCAAAACCCTTTTAAATTAATAGGAAATGAAAATAAACCAGAAATGATTTCATCTGCCTAAAATTCATCTCTGTTTTTTTATTACTACCATTCATTAAAATCTGAAATGTATCAACTTATAATCAATTTATAATTCAATTGATTTTTATCAACAATAACATGGATAACAGTGATTCCTAATTGGTCATATTGTTAACCCTTTAATTAAAATTGTGCACTTTTACTTCTTTGCATATAGTTATCAACTCTACAAAGTCAGACCACCTTCATTCAGATCTGTTATAGTTTTCCTCTTCCTTAGTTTGGCAGACATATTTTTTTTGTTATATTTTTACTCTTTTATCATTTCCCCCCCTTTCATTCCAAGATGCAATTTTCTTGGAGATATTAGATGGGCTTCTAAAATATTGATCTCTGATACGTATAATGGCTTGAGTTGCTTAAAACTTTCATGAAGCACTTTTTCAGCAAAATAAAGTATAGCCTAAGTTACCTGATGGTGCATCTGTACCATATCCGTAACAAGGATAGTGCCATTCAGTTTGAGCACATTTTGGACAATATGCCACAAGCACAAGCATTGTCCAGTTTACCCACAAGCATGGTTATCCTATGCTCTGCAAACTAGGCTGATTAACTTGCAAGCTAATATACTATTACTTGCATTACTAGAGATTTTTAACAAGAGATTAGACAACTATTTGTCTGAAATAGTTTAGGGTCTCCAGCTTCAGCAGGGGCCTGGATTAGAAGACCTTCAAAGTATTCTGTTCTGTTCTGTTCTGTTCTGTTCTGTTCTATTCTATTCTATTCTGAACAAGGTTGCAAATGCAGTAGTTATACATCTAAAATATTATAACCTACTTCAATAGATTTCAAGGTGAAGTCAAAGATGAAAGCAATCCAAACAAACCAGAAGTAATAAAAATGTAGCTATGTGAATGGCTGTGCAATCCAAAATAAAGGATGGTTAAAATAAAGTCAGGTCTACCAAAGCTAGGAAGAATGCCTAGTTTTCACTTGCCATAGTGAGAGTCAGGCATAATGGCTTGTGAAATACTTGCCAAATTGGTTTGCAAACAAATCATTAGGAGCTTTTGTAAATCATGAATTGGCTGCTCCATTTTTATCCATTTGCCTGTGCCTTTGCTAGACATAGTTAACTAGCAGTTAACTGATGTCTTCTTTAACACATGGTAGTACAAGCCAGAGGGGTTGACAACAAACACTTCATAGGTTAATCACATATGTAGACTAGCTGGAAGAATGTAGCTTTGTATCCTTGCAAAGGAATTCTGCAAATGGGCCTGTTAATGGAACAAAGGAAAGTAACATGGCATTTAGCTGAGTTTAACAATATGTCTGCAAAGGTCCAGAGGTAAAAGGAAGGTTATCATAAGTAGGTTAAGAAAAACACATGTGATTTTGTCTACATGTGATTTTATGGCATAAAAAGAACTTGCTTGAATTTCAACAAGTACACTTGATTTGAACTTGGGTCCCAAGGGTATCCCTTTACTTCTGTAACAGAAATAAAGAGTTTGCATTACACCTTATTCTGCATGAATTCACTGGCCTATAGTGCTGACTAACTTGAACCCAGTGTTGGATTGGGCCAATAATTAAAACAAAAACAATACTGGTCTTATCATAGTTTTCTTGGAAAGAATACTGAAAAATGGGGACTTTCCACCAGTTCTCTCAGCCCAACAAACCTCATAGGGATGTTGTGTGGAGAAAATAAGAAGAGCAGATATATGTTTGCTATCTTGAATTATTTGTAAAACTAATAAAAGTGGGATACAAATACATAAAACAAAAAAAAGGGAAGCTGCACAATTGTTGCATAATTTTACATATTACTTTTACATTTTTGTGAAAGATGAGAAAAACATGCCTTAAAACTATCTAGAGAGGCACTCATATAAGTCCTCTTGAGCAATAGAGTATTGGGAGACACAATAAGGTCACCTTATTGTGTCTCCCAAGACTATTGTTCAAGAGAACATATAAGTGTCTCTCTAGATAATTTTAAGGCACATTTTTGTATTTATTAATAGGGCTTTCAAAGGTTTGGATTTAACTGGGAACAGGAACTTTGGAAACTGCAGAAACACAAGCATCTTTGCCTACTGCTGTTTCCAGAATTGTGGAAACCTCTGAAGCAGCTGAGTGATGTTAGAAAAAGATGTGACTGATTAATGGACTGCAGACAGGTGATTGTGAAGAGATACTCTGGGACTCAAACCATCTAATTCAAAGCATAGCACAATGCAACCCACTAGTTACTCTTTAAGGTAAAATCCTCTGACAATTTTCTGTAAACGAATCCTAATGATTCATGCACAAGGTTGGATGGAATTGGGATGTAGCAATGGAGATGGTGGTAGTGTCAGGGATGATAGTGAATCTGATTGGGAATACCAAGATATCTCAGCATCCAATAGCTCTAAGCAACATGGATATCAAATTAAGTCAATGAAGCTTGCCAGAAATAAATGTTAATTTCCCAAGCAACAAGCAGCTGATTGATATTATTTATAGGAGAAATTTAAAATATGGTAAATATACAAGGAACATGTTATGTCGCCAACCTGGAAAGGAAGAAAAGTTCCCAATCAATTCTGAATTATAGTAGTCCTGTCTCTTTTGTATCTGGAATTTGGAATAAAGACAAATATCCTCCTAATAGTCATTAGCAGAGAAGGATAGAATTGTCCCTACAAAGAGCTGTTTGAATATTTTATAGACTATAGTATTGGAATATTTTATTTGAGCATTTACACTTTTACTTAGTTTGAGAAGCCATATCTTGTTTTAAGGCTTGTTGACATTCTTACTCTTCACTGCTCAGAGGCATTGGAGACAGCTAGTCCAGGAAAGTGAGATAAGGTATACACCCCCAAGGACGCTTATTAGATAAATGTGGTTTCACGAAAATTGGATGTAAGAAAGAAAGGAAGTCCTTAATATGGAATCATTTGAGGGGGAAACTGGATGACTGGACAGGGAGGGTTAGTAAAGAAGGGACAGACTGTAATGTCTATAACCTGGGCTGGATGGATGGATGCTTGCCACTGCTCACCAAACAGCTTGCTTTCATTGTTTTTGACTTAACTACATTTCATACAACTGTCTGCTTTTTTTAATCATCCCAGAATGAACTTGTTAAGAATAAGGAAATTCCAACACATCCTCAAAAGATATATTGGTAATTGTTAATAGTAGCAAGAGTCAGATCAAAGTAGTTAACTACTGATGCATGCTACTGCTTCTTGATTATTCCTTTTATTAAAATAAATAAGAATTTACATAAGACAAGTTCCCATGGATTTGGATCTTGATGTTCTTTAGTGTACAGGATTGCACTGTGTTTTTTCGTTCAGTTCCCATAATAGGTGGGACTTACTCTGGTGACGGTGGGGGGGAAGCACAAATACTCATAAACTAGGTGTATGTGTGGAGATTTGCATTTTGATCAATAATAGCAATAGCAATAGCACTTAGACTTACTGCTTCACAATGCTTTACAACCCTTACAGAGTCAGCCTATAGCCCCCAACAATTTGGGTCCTCATTTTACCCACTTCAGAAGGATGGAAGGCAGAGTCAACCTTGAGCCTNGATTTGAACTGCCAAATTGCAGACAGCTGCAGTCAGCAGAAGTAACCGGCAGTATGCCACCATGGCTCATAATAAGATGATTTGCTGGATTTGTTCAACAGGCAATAGAAGCAACTCATTTGGGAAGGGCTGCATAAGAATTGGGAAACAGCACTTCTTTATGATCTGTCTCCTCTCAACACATACTGCCCTTGCTAATGGAAGTCCACCTTATTTTAACATTCTTGCTGTTACTAATTTCAGCAAATAGTAAGCAACATGCCTTTCTCAAATGTTCTTCTCCATCACTGCTAGATAACTAATTTGTGTTTTACTTCAAGAGAAAGAGTCTTTTATATCTAAAATCTGAGTTGCTGTCAAGATCAGTAATGTGATCTGCAAATGAAACTAAAGCCACAGAGGCTTAAGATCAAGCGTAGGCCAAAAAATGTTTCTTGGTCTCAGCAGTTTCTACCAAGCAACATTTTTTTAAAAAGCCATGTATGCTTTCTGCCTCAGACTTTGGGGCCCTCTGATTGACTGAAAACATAGGCTTACCTCTTTTGGCCCTGTAGTGTTTGGCAAATCCTTAGTTCAGCATTACATAGCTTTATTCACTGAAATAAGGTAGCTTCCCCCCACTCAGGGCTTTCTCTATGTGTGTTGGTCTACAATTCTCTTCATCTGAAATTTGGGCTGAGGATAACTGAAATAGCCTTTGTAGCTGCAAGGCAGGGAAGAGGTGTTCCAAGGAGACAAAGCTCCATGGAGCAGCTCTTAATGACCCCAAATAATGATCGGGAAGACATTACATTCTGAAAATAGCAGTAGAAGCCCAATACAGAGCTCTTCAGATGATGCTGGATCATAATTTTCAGCTGCCATAGTGAGCATGAACAGTACAGATTGCAGAGGAATGTAGCTTGGTTCATCAACATCAGGTGGAATCTGAATTTCATAATTAATATGATGAAAGTAATATAGCTGATATCATCCTCTTAGGGATGCTGCTGTTCCTCATGGCTTCTGTGCTTTTAATACTCATTAAAAGGTGTATGATGTTGCAGAGGGGAGTTAACTAAGCTGCAATTCTGTTATAAACAGCTTCTACAAATATCTCTTCCAGCAGTTGCTGGGCTGGAAGGGATGCTTGTAGTGGTTAAAATATTGAGCTATTATTGAGAAAGCCCATGTTTAAGTCTTTTTCAGTCGCTAAAACTCAAGCTTGGTTCAGATATTAAAACAAATTCTCAAACTCTGGTTTTGGGTCTCCTAATATAACACATGTATTAACAGAAGCTGTAGTAAGCTCTGAAAAAACTATGAAATACAATTTTGAGGTATTTATTCACATGAGGAATAAGCAAAAAATAATAAGAGATCCTACAATAAATACAACACAGACATAAAACAAATAACCCATCTACTTAGCCATAAGTGAAATCAGGTATGAAGATATTAGTCATATGCCATACTTGTAGTCAATTATTTGCATACATTTACAGCAGCTTTATAGATTTGCTATATTATGGATAATATGCACTGCTGGCTGGGGAATTCTGGGAATTGAAGTCTCTTAAAGTTGCTGAGTTTAAAAAGTGGATCCAGGATTAAGTGCAGAGAATAACAATTATTCCATGAATGTTTCAGGTAATTCCATTTTAAAGAGAAGAACAGCTTTGATTTGCATTGTACAATTTCTATATTTTGAGATTTAGTTTGAAATTTCCAATCATGCTCCACATTTATTTTGACTGTGCATGTTTTTTTAAAACAGAAAGTGCAGAATTCAGGAAGCAACTTTACTGGAAATCCAGTTTTCTAAAAGGTGTCAGAAAACAGATCAGGAGTTAACAAAAATAAATAATCTCAGTTTAGTATTGAAAAATTGTTTAATCATACATTTGCACTTCTGTTCTAATCTGGAAAGATAATATACCATGAGTAATATTGTTGCCTGTTATTGTCAGTGTCAGTTATATGAGTCTTCTAATGGGATGAATGAAGAAATCTAATTGACATTGTTACTGCTTCCCTTGACTTTCAATTCTTAATTGTGTTTGGTGTTTGTAATTAATTGTGTTTGGTGTTTTCTTACTTCCCTCACCCCTTCAGTATCAAACCCCTTCTCCCTTCCCCTCCTTCTGGTTCCCTTTGCAGAATGAGAGCCAAATTAATAATAAGAACTTTGCACAGGAACTATCTATTCTCCAAGTATGATCATGCTACCTTTAACACTAAACACAAAGCATTCATGCCCTCAGGCCCGTATCTTATTGAGAAAAGAGGGCAGAACAACCTTCCTTCAGGCTATTCAGATATGATTGCAAACTATTTTGCAGCCAAGATAACCTATATTCATGTTGGCAGAAAGATATCATGGCAATGACTTGCAAAGTAACCACAGATTCTCTTGACCTTGTGTAATCCTAGGAAGTGGGGCAGAAATCTTACCAGCATGAACTCTACCTTCAATCCATGTTGGCTGGACTTCTTCAGGCAGTCCTACCATGAAGCTGAAGTGGCCCCATACTGGTAGAGCTTAGTACAGGGGTGGGCTTCAAATAGTTTAGCAACTGGTTCTCTGCCCAGTTGCTGGGTTGGCGTGGCCATGGTAGGCATGCCCTAGTTGGCCTCCTGCACCACCCTGGTTGTAAAAACGGGCTTCGGGGGGGGCGTTTTCTCCCTCCCCAGGCTCCAGAGGTTTTCCTCGAGCTCCCAGGAGGGCGAAAATGGCCTCCCCGGGCTCTGGAGGTTCTCTGGAGGCCAGAAACGGGCTCGTTTCTNGAGCCTCCGCACGGGCCCTGCACTTACCTGAAATCCAAAATATGCCATATGGGGACTCCTGGGAGGGGCGGGGTCAGCCAGGGATGGGATTTGCCGGTTCTCTGAACTGGCCATAAAATTAACAATCAGTTCGCCCAAACTGGTGCAAACCGGTAGCAGCCCACCCCTGGTTTAGTAAAGTAATAACTAGATAAGAGCCAACTGCTCAGTGAGAAAGCATTTTAATTATTTTTTTTATTTTTTTAAAGAACTAAAGCCAGTACTGTATTCTACTTTCACTTTTCACGTGCTAACAAAAACCACACTGTCTTTAACAATTGAAACAATGGGATTACTAATTGTGTCATCAAGTAAATAGTACTTACCAAATAGCAGAAACAGTTCTGAACTTGTGCTTGTCTTAACAGCTCTGTGACAGGCAGAAACTGAGCTCAATATCCCTGAGTAGGGACGCAAAGGAAATTCAATATTAATTTCGGGAATCTACATTTCTGCATCTACACACAAGTGGGCTACATCTGCTTGAACTATGTTGTGGCATGTGATCTCCAGCAGCTAGAGCAGGGGTGTCAAACTTATGACTTCATGTCATCATCACATGATGTATCACAATTTCCCCCCCCCCCCCTTTTTATAGTNCAAATTCCCCCCCCCCCCTTTGTTAAAGTGGGCATGGGCATGGGTGGTAAGTTTGACATCCTGGGGCTACAGGTATCAAGATTCAGAGGGAAAAAATACAAGATTTGGGGAAGTGAAGGGAAACAGAAGTTTAAAAATAAAAATTTTAGGGAGATTTTTTTCACCCCAGATTGGCAAGTTAGTATCATATTGTCAAATATTTAACAATGCCATTCTAGCTTGCCAATCTATCCCTGCAATTTCATATAGAGAGAGCCAATGTGGTGTTTTGGTTAAGGTGCCAGACAAGGAACTAATCTGTGCGCTGATTAGACATATTCAGAGCAAATGAATTGCCAATTCAGGCCAAAACAGATGTCTAGTGATGGTGTCCTTGATAGCTAGCCTATAGCTAAAAAGAATAGAATCAGCAGTCAATGTATTTTATTTATTTATATCCCATTTTTATTATTTTTATAAACAACTCAAGATGGTAAGCATGTATAATGTTCCTTTTTATTTTCCCCACAACAGCTGAGAGTGAGTAACTGGCCCAAAGTCACCCAGCTGGCTTTCATGACTAAGGCCAGACTTGAATTCATAGACTTCAAATTTCTAGCCTGGTGCTTTAACCATTAGATCACACCTGTATGTTTAATAGGACCTAGGTAAAGTTATGCTTTCCTCTGAAAACTACATGCAGTTTTCTGGGAAACATTTTCAGAAGTGATTTGTCATCTTTTCAGGGCTGGGGATGTGTGTGACAGGCTTAAGGTTACCCAGCTAACTTTATATTTAAGACAGGCCTGAAACTCAGGTTCTCCCACTTCTAGTCTAGCATGTTAACCACTTAAAAACTACACATCACTGTGTAGCATGGGAAAGGGGAAGATGAGAGACAATAATATCATGGAGATGGGGAGCAGACTGTTCATGGGGAAGGTGATTCCACCTTTTAAAACCAAATGCCCTGTGTTTTGCCATAATGCCTAGTGATCAGAGCCCTAGTAGTTCCAGTTTTGGGGCATTACTGTTGAATGTAAGTCAGTCTCTAATAAAGCTCCTCTCATGTGTGATTTAATTGTGAATGAAAAGGTTAACCTTGCATATATTACTGGAACTTGGTGGAGCATGGGGTTTTTTTAGGGTTTTCTCAGAAACTCTTTTGGCTGGGTAATAGTACTTGCACATTTCTGCCAAAATAATATTTACTTTCTGTACTGGGCAAGCTCCAACTTCTTTCTAGAAACAATGTCATCTAGTGGGACCCAGGAGGCATGCCTTCTTTTGTTGCAGCACCTACCTCACAGGGCACCAGACTTCTCTTTTATTACTCTGGATCAGAAACGGAACAAGTTTTTCAGAGTTCTGATACAGAAGATACATTAGAAGATTAAAATAAATATAAACACAAAAAACAAGTGTTATTTTACTCTAATGAGCGCTTTTTAAGATGAGAAACCTACAGGTAGGCAAATTAAGGGGGAAAAACATCACACACCTCAGCAGAAGTTCTATAACAGTCATAATTGCTAAAAAGACTCTTTGAGGGAGATGGGTAGTTTAGAAATTGGAAATAGGAATAAAATAAACAAAATACAAAGAAAACCTAAATTCTCTGGAAACCCAAATTCTCCCTGAGTAGATGCTATGATTAAAGACCAGGACAAAAAGAAGTTGGGAACTTTGATCCATTCACACATTATGAAGCTGAAAATTTGACCAGAACCAAGTTAGACTTAAGCAGCTATCAGGATTATTGCAGGAAAAACTCTGAACCATTTGGCAAGAACTTGTTAGAAAATGAGCAAGGTATAGCATTAATCGAATGACCTACAACAATAAAAACCACCAAATCCAATCTGAAACTTTCCCTTACAACATTTTCTGATGCTTAGGCATGACTAGGGAGAAGCAAAAATAAACTGCAAAAAATGCAATTATGAAACATTATACTGGATTTTAGTAAGGTACTGTTTCAAACCCCATTCCTATGAGGATGCTATCTTCTATACATTCAAACAATTAAGACTCACATCTGTTAGCCTAACAGGTACTAGTTTTCTACTGATTGAGGCAAGTCCTACCAGCAAAAGTCGGAACACAAAATAGGGCTATAATGTGTGCAAAGCAAATCTGTATAACTTTTGTTCAATGCTTTGTAGAACGCTATACAATTTTTGTCCCAAAGTTCCTCTCAGTCCTTTGGTACTCTTGTGGGAAACCTAGCCTAGTTAAAATATAAGCAATCAAGTGCAAAAGGCATATCATAATGCTAATATGCATTACAAGACTTCTAGCATGCATCTTCTCTATGGCCTATTTGAATTTTCCAAATAAATATAGTTCATTTTCCGGAGCTGCCTTCAAGGATTACACTTGCATGAGTGCAGAATTCCTGAGAAGAAATCAAAGCAAAAGCGGAACACAAGCTTTGATGCATTGTTCTCCCGATGAATTCCTGACCCTTATACATTACAGCCCTTTGCTTTCTGAGACCCGGTAATCATTGAATCCCATTTCCCAATATAATAATAATCAGAAAAAACACAGTAAATATACAATATCCCCTAGATGTATGTCCTGGAGAGTCGAAATAAAATCCATCCGAACGGCATCAAGTTGGAGGACTTGCGCCTTACAGAACTAGGTGAACAGTCATCCCAGAACAGTCAATATAGCAGCGAACCAGAGAAACAAAATACACAACTAGAGTGTAGTAATCTTTATAACATCCCTTCTGGACTTTCACCCTGTCTTTAAAAAACACTTTTCTTCCTCGTACCTGCTAACGAAATAGTTTGTTGCTAGAACCAAACTTTTCTGAAGTTCCTACTCACTTCTTTGCCAGCGGTTATCAGAAGCGAAGATCTCCCACAAGAACTGAAGACCGCTGAAGTCAAAAGACTCTCACAACTCCCCTCACAGTAAGAGACGCCTTCTCGGTTTATTTAAAAAAAAAAAAAGGAATTTCCCCCCCCCACGCCCATTGTGGGATGATACAACCTAAAGTGTTGCAAAGAATGCTGGGAGGTGTAGTTCTGTGGTGCAATAAAAAAAAGCTTTTCAGATGTCACGCCTATAATCTTCTGAGTTAGTAACTGTTGGGGTTCAGGACGAAGAAGGATCAAGGACCACTTTTAGCAGATTCTTTTTTGAAACTGAAGCTTGTCAAATCACTAGTTCATTTGTAATACAAATTATAAAATGGACTATTTCCTTTTTTTCCTTATGGAAGAAATGCTCAACTGCTTTTCTTAAAGCATCTCACAAACATTTTAATGTACATTTTCTTTCATTACTATGGACAAATTTCAGTTCTACCCTGAGAATTAACCAAAACAGAAAGCAAGAAAGAGTGAAGTGAAAACTGGTCCTTGGTCTCAGTTTTGTCGTTATAAGTCTGCAAAGAATACAATCCAAATTGCATGTATTGAGTTACTATCTTAGTAACCTTAGAAAAGAATGCTTTGGTGGATTTCATGTACAGGTAGTGAGTGACTTACCTGACTGTTTCCAAAATATAAGGCTGGTAAATATCTCCTCCTGGTGGTATCTGAGCGACTTGATAGATCAGCTTGATGTAAAAAGATTGTTGGAGAAAGCATAATGTAGTGTACAAGTAAATGTACATTTTCCTTCTGGGGTGATGATAAGTGTTGATCCCATTATGATCAGTTAATGGCAGGCCACATTAGAACAATTAGGCAAGCTCACAAGAATCCAAGTCTTGAAAGAGCTGAATTCTCCTACTTCATTGAGTAATCCCTAAGTCTGCTAATCAGCAGGGTGGGAATCTGCTAGGTAAGAATATCAAAATCAACACTTTGATCAATAGACACTTGTACTCTATTGGTCGCATCATCAGCAGACTCTGAGAAATAGTGTGATGCTGTTCTTTTGGTACCCATCGCTTTCTAAAACCCACCAATCAGATGATCTGCAGATTGCAGGAAGTCATAGGTGAAGAGGGAGAACTTGTCTTAATGGGCAGATTCTAGCTAACAAATGCTCTTCATAGGTCCATGAATAGACTTAATTTGCAGGTAATTAAGGAGAAGGGACATGTTTATTCCAGTCTAAAATGGTTAGTATGGTAGGTACTCAATAGATTCCATCTCTTACTATCATCTGAATACAGTGTCTGGTGTTTTGCTCATCTTGAAATTGGCATATATTGCTTCTGGCTTTTGGATTCAACACTTTAATAATGGATCAGCTAAAAATGACTTAAGGCTGCCTGACCTTTGAGGTGGAGAAAAAATGACAATGCCATTGTGGACATAGAGAAAAAAAGATGGCAGGATTTAATCCAGGCTAGTATGAAAATTGATGGCAGGATTTAATCCAGGTTAGTATTACAATTCATGATTTCATGATTAAGGATTCTGAGGGAAAAAAACTAGGAAAAGGATTTATTAAAAACTAAAAAAAAGTCTTAATTTCACATTGATCCAGTCTGATATGCAGAAGAAATTTCCTTGAGCAAAATTCATAGAAGTGCAGGATTAAAAAAAAACCTGGCACCAAATCTATTTTACACAGTCCACAATTACTTTGTCATTCTTTTAAAGTAATCCTGCCATCTCCCATGAATATTGAATTTCTTATTCCATAAAAAATTGCAGCAGAGTATGGTCTCCCCCGCCTTTGCTATACTTACCTTTGAGGACAGATGCAATTTGTCCCTAGCTAGGCCATTATTTAGGAATCCACTACTTTTTAAATTCCCAGCTAATAATAGTTATGAAATAGAGAGTAGGATGCTTTTCATTTCTCCTCATTAAACGTCCCACTAAAGTAAGAAGATAGCATGGAAGTAACAGGCAGTAGAGAGAAAGTAGAGCTGTTTAACTCATTCTTTGCATCAGTCTTCACACAAAAAGAAACTACCTACAACTATAAAAGACAGAGTAGAAATAAAAATTAAAATAAGCAAGAAAATTATAAGAAAACACCTATCTGATCTTGATGAATATAAATAACTGGGACCTGATGGATTACATACCCAGAGTTCTGAAGGAGCTGGCAGATGTTATCTCAGAACCATTGTATCATATCTTTAAAAAATCTTGGAGCACTGGGGAACTACCAGAGGATAGGAAAAGAGCTGATGTGGTTCCCATCTTAAGAAAAGAGGAGGGGGGGGGAAATAGATCCAGGAAACTACAGAATAATCTAGCCTAACATCAATACCTGGGATGATACTGGAAAAAATAATCAAAAAATAGATATGCGAACATCTAAAAACAAATCAAGTTATAACTAGTAGCCAATACGGGTTTGTTAAAAACAGATCATGCCAAATCAATCTTATTTCATTCTTTGACAAAGTGACTAAATTAGTAAATCAGCAAAATGCTGTGGACATAGCATACTTAGATTTCAGCAAGACATTTGACAAAGTAGACCAAATTACTTCTTGGTAAACTAGAAAAATGTGCGATAGACAGCAACACCACCAGATGGATTTGTAACCAGCTGACAAACTGTACTCAACGAGTAGTCCTTAATGGTACTA
>AZIM01000025.1:516116-527124 GCA_000516915.1 Ophiophagus hannah
TGATGTTGAGTTGGCCACACCCAGCCAGTAACATGACCACCAAGCCATGACCACCCAGTCACATGACCACCAAACCACACCCACCCACCCATGTGACCATCAAGCCATGCCCAGCTAGCAAGCCACACCCACCCAGTCACATGACCACCAAGCCACACCTACAAATTAGGCCATACTCACAGAACCAGTTAAGAAATTTGAATCCCACCCCTGGGTAGGGGGCACTGAGGATGAGCACCAAGAGGGCGGTGGACTGAAAAAGTTTGGGAACCACTGATTTAAATGATCTTTCTTTTGAGAAAAATAATTCCAGCTTCATTCTAGCTTCCTGAATCTCTCCTTCCATTCACTCTAGGGACAAAGACATCAGAAGAAAGGCTAAAATATGTCATCCACTGCTGACAAAATAGAAGTAATTTCCATGGATATATAGTCTTTATTATGGTCAAGTACCTATGATCTATGCTGTTTAACACTTACCAGTGTCCATGATGGTTTGGAAAACATTGTGTAATATTTTATTCTGGAGAATTCAGTAGTAATTTATGTCAGGCTTTTCTTTTGTTTCTACCTACAGGAACCCATCCCTCAAGCAGCAATTATTTTCTTATGCTATCCTAGGTTTTGCCCTTTCGGAAGCCATGGGGCTCTTCTGTTTGATGGTGGCATTCCTGATTCTGTTTGCCATGTAAAAAACCTCTGCTGTCCTCTCAGTTTAAGCCTGCTGTTACAGATATAAACCAACTTTAAATAAATATAATTCAAGATTTTTTTTGAGTTTTGTCATTCATTATTCTTTATGCTTCACATAGAAACAGGGAATTGTAGAAAACTGTTATGACAGAAAATGACCTAATGATTCATTGAGTCTGACTTTTATGTTTTTATTTTTATTTCTTAAATTTTTGTCAGATGATGGACATGTGTTTATCCAAGCATGTTTAAACTCAGTTAATGATGATTGACTCACTACCTGCATTGGAATTTGGTTCCAAGTTTCCATTATGCTTGAATAATTAAAACAGAAATAAAACATGTCCCACTAAAATAATGTACTGTACTTTCATCCTATTTTTTCTTTACCTCATTGTTTATGAAAACCTTGGGATATTTCAATCATCTACAAAATAGATTTTAGTCCACAAAACTCATAATAAAAGGGAGTATGTATAATATTGGTATTCAAAAGTAAGTAATGAGATTTGCAACTAAACATTGCCATATAGTTTTGCCTTAAATCGAGAAATTGCCAAATCAGCGTTCACAAGACTCCATCTTCTGATACCCATTTTTGACCCACTTCTAGAGGAGTTGATTGTTTCTTGCAACCAATACATTTAATGTAAATAAAGTTTATGAAAATTAAAGCCATACTGAATTTTTTTCTTTTCCATCTGATGTTTTGCTTTTTAGTTCTGGGGCAAAAGCTTGAGCTTCAACCAACACAAACACAAAGGGTTGCAGAATTATATATATATATAATGTATGATACATTGTTTCTTTTGTGTTTTCAGCAATCTTGTTTTGATTAGATTTTGGGATGTATAAACAGCTTACTATTAAATGGTATAATCAGAGTGATATTGGAGATTTATTTTTTTAGGATTATTCTCAGTTTGATAAAGAACAGGACTTGACCGAGTTTTCTAGAAGTATCTTGCTATGCGCAATGGAGGCCAATTAACTCTGAGTAATGCCTTTCTAAAACGGACTTGAAGTTTTCGCGGACGCCAGAATTAAGAGCATAAAAGCGATGGTATTGCAGATATCCCTTAGCTGGCACGGAGACTACCGCACATGTCTCACAAGTAGTCTAGGGAACGGAATCTACCTCTAGAAAGGCGCGAAGGCGGAGCTTAGGCTTGCTCGCGTCTGAGCAAACTACGCAAGAAGCGGAAGGGTGGTGTCTATGCCCGTAAAAGGGAATTTTTGAAAGAATTACCTGAGTTTCGTAGGATTAACTATTGATAAAGAGTTTCTTTGAAAACATATTGTGTTAGGTTTTTAATGCCCGTTCCGAGAAAAAAAAGGTATAATCTTGTAGGTATTTCGGAGGTTCCGAAATCTAGCATAGATGCAGAAAGAGGAGTGGGGGAATACAGAGCTGCAGGGTTGTTCCCCCACCCCCTGAAATTTGGTTCCCGATGCAATAGAGCCCTCCGTGTGCAGATCAAGAGAGTGGAAATTGAAGGTGCCATCGAATAAGTAGTAAGAATGGTCATGTGGGAGATTCCGCTTTGCCACGTGCCGTGTGTTCAGAGTCGTGCAAAAGGAATTAAATAAATGGTTTTATTTCCCCTCATAATGGTCTGTAGAGACTCTCAGTCATCCAGGTCATGGCTGTCCCAAAGGTGGTTTTTCAGGAGGCAACTTGACTTTCTTGTTTTTTTCTTTGAAGACGTTTCGCTTTTCATCCAAGAAGCTTCTTCACCTCTGACAGGATGGTGGGGAACGGAAGGATTTATATTCCTTGCAGATGGCTTTCTTGGATGGGAAGAGAAACGTCTTCAAAGGGGAAAAAAAACCGAAGTCTAGCCTCCTGAAAAAGCATCTTTAGGGTTCCCTCTCATAATTTTTTAAAATGGCATGCACTTAAAAAAAAATCTCGCGCTGCTTTGCAAATCAAGTGAAAGATTCAGCAATGAAATGCTTTACCCAGTTTAATTTCTACCTGGCACCTAATTTTTAAAGATACAATGGAAAACTCCTATTCCTTTTAAAGGCATTAAGAGATTTATCGATGCGCCAACACAGAAGGGTTTTTTTAAAAAAAATTGCCCCAGAACTTCTCTGAATAAAGTTAAGCAGGGTCAGATCTGCTTAATACTTGGACAAATGGCCACGAGGAAAACCCAACAGCTGTGAGAAAGACATCCCGGAAGCAAACAGCAGAAGCTTGGGTTTTGTTTTTGGCAACACAACCACAGGTAGCAGAAGCTTTTCCCTTTCCAATCGTTTTCGTAAGAACTTTTTCACCCACGCCTGATAGAGCTTAACTATTCGGAACCGGAAGTGAGGACAACGCTCTAGAATTTCTATGCAATCAATGTTCCATTAGCTGCGACTTGAACGAATTAACAACGTGGGGCGCTCTGGAACTCTCTACCTCAATGGTTGATATGCCCCCATTGTCGATAGTGGGCGGAGCATCGTGATCCGCTCTGCCCACCTCTGTCGATGGTGTGGGAAGTCCCGGAAGCGTAGCCGGGACTGTTGGCGATGATGGCGGAGAGTCCGGCTGCTGAAGAGGTAGTAGCTTCGGCCGCGGTACTGGGGGCCCCGACAGGCGGGGGACCGGGAGCCGGAGCTGGTGGCGGAGGCACGGGCGTCTTCCTACCAGCAGAGCTCTGGGCGGTAGCGGGGTTGGGTTCGGCAGGAGGAGGGTCTGGAACGGGATCCGGAGTCGGTTCTGCAGGAGCCCCGNCGCCGCCGGAGTGCTCCTTTCACATTCGGCCTTTTGGGACCCCACGACTAGTGGTGATTGGGACGGAGAGAGACCGAGCGCTGCCTGCCTGCTCCGTATCAAACGGTAAGGAACTCCGGAAAACGAAAGTAGAAAGTAGGTGTTAGCAGTCCCGTCTTTCCATTAAAGAATGTAGCCAGTATCTGGCAAAACGCGAATTGTTAAGAAAGAGCGGTGCTTCTGAGCATGTGCAGAGTGCTTAGTTCCGTTCCCCACCCAAGTGCCCAGCATTTTGGGTGAGGCGGGGGTTCATGCTTCCACAGTTCAGTCCTTTCGAAATATTATTTTATATTCCTGCTGGTGATAGATTGAGGCGTTGGGACAGCTTCATCTCTTTCATTCCTGCATTTTATTGTAAAAATACAGATATCTAAACGTATTAAATACAGATAGAATAAGCTTGTGATTGCCGGGTGATTTCCGGTCACCCAGCAATTCCCAGAGTCCCTGAACAAAAAAATCCAGTGTCATTATTTGAACCTTAATGAAGACACTGAATGAAAATTGCTTTCATTGTAAAACTGACTTCCTTATTTTGCATCAGAAAGCAATTGGTATTTAACATATTTACAACTTCAGTTAAATTTCTACTAATGAGTATACTCAAAGAATATGTTCTGTGTATTTATAGCTGTCCAAGGAAGGAGAATTCTAATTAGTGCTATATCTTTATTTGATTGCATATCATTTTGTAGTCTTTTCTTGTATGCATGTCGTCTTGCATCAACAGCTTTTAAAGGCAAGCAATCAGCATTATTTTGTTGTGGAGGTTATTGCCCAAGGACGTATGTTGAATTGGTAGTAGAAATAGATCTGCATTCATTCCTCCAGTTTGCTTCTTTTGTGTACTGGTATTTTATTGTACATGTTTATTATTCTTATTGTCTCTGGAGTTCTTACTCAAATATTGCTTAATAGAAAACATTTATCTGTTTAAAAGATAATCAACATATGTATCCAGCTGTAACTAAAGGGTGAACAAAGATTTTTTGAGCCTATATAGCCTCTTCTTTTAATTAATCTCATTAAATCATGCCAAAAAATGCCGTAGAATGGAAGTCCCTTCTGTTATTTGCCCAAGTAATAGTTAACATATTCCTTAGCACAAACAAGGCCACAAGTTGAATCTTTGCCTGGGCAATTAGGTGAAACTTGCAATGGAGATTCTGAGCAGGAGAACAGCTGCGGGGGGGGGGGTGGGGGGCGGTCCTTGGTGCTCTCTGAGGTTGGTTGTTTTCTTGCAGATACTTCATTTCCCAACAGCTGCTAAGCAAAGTTTACTAGGCACCTGGTTTAATGTGTCCTCATATAATTAAAGTATACCTTCCTTTTAAAACAAAAAAAGTGAAGACCAACTATAAAGGACAGTTTGAAGTTATTCCCATAATTAGGCATACAGATACTTAAGAAATAGTTAACAGTTTTATGTAACCACAGTAACAAAAGTTATATTATTGGGATATAGAGCATCAAAATGAAATTCAACTTGCAGGGGTATTTCTCAGAAGTTTGACTGAATGCCTCCAGGGATTTTGCTGTTATTTTCAAGCAAAACTATTGTTTTAAAGTACTATTGACATATATTTTGTACATTTGGGGAATGCAAGGCCACTATGCCCCACTTTCAGTTTATTTCATACTTTAGTGAAAAGAAAGTAGTAACAAGTAAGTTGGCAGGCAGCAACTTTCAAAACAACTTGTCAACATAAGACACTTTCGTTGATAAATGTATGCTGACAGATTGAGGGATGAGGAAACAGTTCCTTATGGACAGGCATGGGCTATGATAAGTTGTTTCATGTTATGTCCCCCCTCCTTGTGGGAGGTCTCTTTTTCTCTCATTGTGTTTTACACTTATGTGATATAAGACTAATAA
The DNA here is from genome assembly GCA_000516915.1 of Ophiophagus hannah. Classification (NCBI taxonomy): domain Eukaryota; kingdom Metazoa; phylum Chordata; class Lepidosauria; order Squamata; family Elapidae; genus Ophiophagus; species Ophiophagus hannah. Next base: position 521,456 of record AZIM01000025.1, read on the forward strand.
ATTGCAATAAGCAGAAACAGTTTATTGATTAACATGAGATACTGTATAATCAGAAAAAAATCTCTATTTAAATTATGATTCTTAAATTTAGGTCAAAGATATTTATTTTGAGCACTGTTTAGGGCAGACTTTGGACTTATATTTTTAGTAAGAGTATTTGTCAGTAATTTAATGTTTTGTAATGGGTTACAAAATACAGAAATATATTTATATTTCTTTCCTAGGGATATCATGTCAATTTATAAGGAACCACCTCCTGGAATGTTTGTTGTACCTGACCCCCATGATATGACCAAGGTAGGTGGTATTTAAGTGCTCTGTAGTCCTACTAAAAAGTTTTTCTAACAATTTTAAAGAAGTACTTCATAATATAATGACTTGGAATATGTGAACCTGTCATTATTGGAAAAACTGGTATAAATAGCAAAATGAGATTAATTGATTACAATATCACCTTAAGAAACTTTCAGTAATGCCCAGCTCATATTCCATTTATATTGGGAAATTAGTGAAATGAGACAAAACAAAGGGAGTAGTAGCATTAAAAAAGTAGGATATATATTTGGATTGCCATTCCTAATATTTTTATGTTCTATGCATTGCTGTGAAAAATATAAAGCACAGGTCTGCCTTTCAGGTTTGCAGTCAAAAAGATGGAAGTGGAATAGAAAATAAGTGGTAAGGAGGAGATGAAATTGTTAAAAGGTTTATATAGAAATAGAACTGGGCCAATTTTTCCCTTGGTATTGATCTTTAGGAAGACATGCTTAGTCTTGTAGTCTTGATTTTTTCAGTCACAAAATATTGTGTGTTTATGAAAGAAAAAGGCTGAGGCATGGAGATACCAATTTTTTAAATTTATGAATGTGTTAAGCGCTACAGAGACTTCCTTACAGATCTCATTTGAGTTCCTTACAGAAAAGAAAAATAATAATTCTACAACTCACTTAAGTTGTATATTATTCATATATGTCCAAGAATCTGCCACTGGAATTCTATAGAGGAAGTACTGAGTCTGTCATTTGTACCTCAATAACTGTCTGGTTTGGCCTTGCAACCAAACAGGACTAATACAGATTTCAACGGATAGTTAGGATTGCAGAAAAAGTAATCGAAATCAGCCTGCCTTCCACTGAGGATCTGTATACTGCACGAACCAGAAAGAAGGCTGAGAAAATATCTACAGACCCGTCACATTCTGAATATAATCTATTTCCACTTCTCCCCTCAGGATGCCGCTATAGAGCATTGCATGCCAAAATAACTAGACACAGAGACAGTTTTCCCCCCATGCCAATCATTCTTTTGAACACTTAATTCCCACATTACTGCCTCATTTCCCATCTTTTTTCCTCATCTTTCCTATTATCGTCTCCTTTGCTTGTTTATGATTTATCAATTGCTGTTTGCAACTTATGATTAATGATTGTAACTATTATCTTTCCCCTATTATTTGCTGTTTATATGTATAGTATCAGTTTATTCACTGGAGACATTCCTTGTGTGTCCAATCACACTTGGCCAATAAAGAATTCTATTATGCTATGCTGTGCTATGCATCGTAGTGGTACAGTGGTTAGAATGCAGTAGTGCAGGCTAATTTTGCTCACCGCCGATTGCCAGCAGTTCAGCAGTTCAATCCTGACCGGCACAAAGTTGTCTCAGCCTTATATCCTTCTGAGGTCAATAAAATGAGGACCCAGATTGTTGGCAACAATATTCTGACTCTGTAAACTGCTTATAGAAGGGTGTAAAGCACTGTGAAGCAGTATATAAATCTAAGTGCTGTTTCTATTTCTATTCTGGTCTGGTTTGGTCTGTTCTGCCAGATTAAGCTATGTGACATTAAATTTTATCAAGTACTCTAAGCATTGCCATTAGAAGTGCAAAGAAAATAATCTGTGAATCTGATTAACTTAGAATAATAAACGCATAAAATAGGTAGTGGTAAATCTAAGCAAGTAACATTTATTTATTGCTATTGTGTTCTGCCTTTCACTCCAAAAGTTCTTTGATGTACTTAGTCTCCCTCCCATTTTTCCCTTCAAAAATGCCCTAGGAGGAAAATTTGGCCAGCAATATTTAATGAGCCTATATTTCCTAACAAGATTACGAATTAGAGTGGAAAAGTTGTTACAGTCTATTGTTTTAAGCACTGGACACTGAGTTTCAGCATTAGTGACAGTATTCTTGTTTTGACATGCCTGCAGTTATAACAGATGACTAGTTTTTTAAAAATGCCCCATCTCTGGGTTTTCCCCCAAACACTGTAAGACAGCAACTTCAATCTACCCTTTGCTGACAGTAATATTATTTTTTAGTTATCATTCACACAGTTTTAGTGTACATAGAGTCAAATAATGATCAATTCACCAGTTGATCTTACATAATAAGATTGATCTTTATATATATATAAAAGCAAAATACGACTCACGCATCATCACAAAATCTCCAGAACTGTAAAGCCTACAAACNTCCTATATTATTATTAACACGCTCTGATGCTAAGGAGTTCTATTCCCTCTCCCCACATGAAAAGAAATCTGTTCCAAATGCAAAANNNAAGCAGAGGAGAGGAATTTCAGTTTCAGTTTTAGCTTCACAGCAGCAACCAGCTTTAGTACAGAACAGTTGAGCTAAGCCATGCCCAGCTCCTTGATGTCTCCTTGCTTACACAGCAAATACTTTTCAGTTTCCAAACAGCCCTCAACTCTCACACATTGATGAATACCAATGGATGCTGGTAGGCAGAGGCAGAATTTCCCCCCTTATTTTCTTCTCCCCAAAAACTAAGTCCGACCTCATAGTTTTGTAGCGAAGCACAGGTATCAAGCTAGTATGATAATATAATTGATCTAACAACCGAATAGTGTGTCAATTCAAAGTTGATACACCGGTATACTCCTAAGGATCTCTTGGAAATTGAAATTCTCATTGAGAAACCTCCATATTAATTTGTAACATTTTACTAAGCATTTGAATTTTCAAACAACTTTGGAATTTAAGTAAATGTTTATTTACTTTAAAAATATATTGTCCTATTTTTCATTCAGAAAGGTTTCCAGCGCGATTGATAAAAATTAAAACATTGCTTTTTCATGGTAAACTCTTGCTGGGTTAACTAGCCCGGATAGAAATGACCCTTACATATTTCAAAACCAGACCTCAGTGGAGTTCTTGTAAGCAACCCAGTGAGGCAGTGTTCCTCAGAATGGCCCTAATGCAACCAGAAGCTAAAGCTTTGCAATAACCATCTTATTTGATGATATTATTTCCAAGCAAAATTTAGAGTATGTAGGGCAGCTGTAGCTGATCGGTGTTTGAAGGAGAAGATGGGATCCAAAATTAAAGCCATATAACTGGTGAAGATAGAGTGGAACCACATTAAAAGTCATGCAGTAAATAAAACAGGTGAAGTAAAAAAAAGTTTTAAAATTGCACTTAAAAGCAAAGCTAGAATAAAATTTGTCTAATTTCAGTGGGAATTCTGTAGATATGCAGTAGATGCAGAATTGACAAACATGTCTTGTGCTTGCCAACTACTAGGAATCTACAAGAGCCACTTGACTGATCTCAGAAGTTAGACAGATTCACATTGAAGAGGGGAATACTTCACATATTCCCAATCCATTTAGGGATTTAAAGATCAAAACTATTGGTTTAATTTAATTATAGATAGTCCTGGACTTAGGACCACATTGGGAATTCTGAGCAATACAGTTATAAAGTGAAATGTCATGTGATTTAGCAACCGTAATCCTAGTAATTCCTTTTGCTATCATTAAGCAAATTTTACCGTTGTTAGCAGAGGATCCATTCCGATCCATTTCAGGCTTGGTTCCTCCCACTTCCTAGTAAGGTAAGGAAAAGCCTCTACTCACTATACCTACCTATTCCCCCCTCCCCCATTTCTGTCCTTTTGGCCTCCTTGCACCCTGTTTTTCATGGTGGCAGTCAACTCAGGACTGCATGGCTTTGGAGCTGCTTGCCATGCTTTGAAAAGCCGCAGCCACCCCAGGCCACTCTCAGTTGCCCTTGTCATCCTGAACTCTTGAGAACGCTGCTACCCTATGCTCTGCCACACTACCTTCTTGTTCCTCCTGCTAGCTGGGCTGAGCTGGGGCTGGCTGCAAAAAAGGAAAAGAGCCTTTCCCTTCTTTTTTGCAGCATGAAGCCAGCTCCACTCTGGTCCAGCAGCCAGGCTAGCCATGTCTTAAAAGCGAGAGCAAGAAGAGGGTGAAAGTCAGCTGGGGTCAGCAGGGGGCCAAAAGGGTATAGACAGGGGAGCTGGGCAAGTGGGGAAGTTGCAGTGCTCTTGCAGTCGTAAGCGCATGTGGGCTGCAAAGTACCCCAATTTTAATAATGACTGTGAGGGTGCTGCAACTGCCGTAACTTTTGGCGTGGGTCATAAGTCTCTTTCTTCAGTACTGTTGTAAGTTTGAACAGTTGTTAAGTCAAGGATTACCTCTAAGAAAAATAGAAGAAGCTGGAGAAGCTATTGTGGAATTCTCCACTACATTGCAAAGCAGTAATATTTTTCACCGCTTCAACTAAATAAGTAGTAATGAAATGTAAAGTAATGAGACTTGTACCATTTAACGAAGTGTTTGAGTTTTTTTTTTTTCTGACTGCTTGCAGAGAACCTTCTCTGCTTCTCCTGACTTCTGTCAGCAGCTGTTGGCACTGGGCAGGTGCTGCCACTGATGCTTCCATCAGAAGTGTTTGCGCAAGCCTGGGCTTTTCTCTTGCAGATTCATGCGTTGATCACAGGCCCCTTTGACACGCCTTACGAAGGGGGTTTCTTCTTGTTCCTGTTTCGCTGTCCTCCAGATTATCCTATCCATCCACCGCGGGTCAAACTGATGACAACTGGGAATAATACAGTGAGGTTTAACCCTAACTTCTACCGAAATGGGAAGGTCTGCCTCAGTATTCTAGGGTAAGGACACATTCAGCTAAAGCTCTTTTCCAGGGGAAGCCCAGGTGGGTGCTTTGGAAAGGGTTATAAGCAGTTCTTTTTCTCAAGGACCATATGCAAATGTGTGTTTTTCAAAAGAATAGGGAAGAGGGAAAGCATGAGAATTACAGCACAGTTGGACAAAATCAGCCACATAACTGCAAGCTATCCCTGGCCACAAGCTACTGTTTCTCATCTTTTAATAAAGAGGCAAACTTGGGGCAATTAAATAGGCATACTTTTTTTCTACAGCCTTTGATCAGCTTTATGCAACCCCAGTGTTATGCCAGAGACAGTAGTACACAGGGTCAGTGGTGCTTCTTTTAACTTTCTAGACCAGAGGTCACCAAACTTTCGGACCTCAGGGACCACTAAATTCATAATTTTAAATCCCACGAACCACTAATATGAATCCAGCGCGACGCTCGCTGAATTCTCACTGAAGTGCACCTTCAGGCACTTAGCTTGGCCACCTGTTTCTGCAACCTTAAACACTCAAAGAACCATTTGGACCCGTTTCCCACAGAAAATTAAAAAACGGTATCTCTCTCATCTCCCCCCCCTCTCCTCTTAGCTATATCTCTCTCTCATATCTCTTTCCCTGTATCTCTCTTTCTCTCTGACTCTCTCCCCCCTCTTTGTCTCTCTGTCTGTCTTTCTGTATCTCTCTCTCTATCTCTCTCTGTATCTCTCTGTCTCTCTCTCTCTCTCT
>AZIM01000025.1:529054-547515 GCA_000516915.1 Ophiophagus hannah
TGAGATAAGGGAGTCTTGTGATGTTTTGAGTTACTGCACATGCGTCAAAGAAGTTCCCTTTTTTTACTCTTTTTCTGTAATGATTCCTTCTCTATGCCTGTCTAACTAAGCAGCCAGTATGTAGACAGTTAGAATTTAGATTTTGTTATTTTTGTTAATAAAGATGTTTCTTNTTTAGTATTTCACAAGAGGATAAGATTGAACAACTATTGCATCATTGCAATATGAAGGATGCTACACCATCTAGCACACCTATGCAAACAGGTTTTCATAATCTGGCACATGAACCAAGTCCTGATTTTGAAGATCAAACACTTTATCATTCAATTGTATGACAAAAGGTTGAGGGAGCTAGGTATGGCTAGCCTATTGAAGAGGATTGGTGTGTGTGGGGGGCATGATAGTCACAAAGAAAAGAGGATTGGCCTAGGATACCAGAGAGCAAAACAAGAAATAATGGGTAGAAACTGTCAAAGAGAGCGCCAACCTAGAAGTAAGGAGAATTTTTTTTGACATTAAGAGGAATTAATCAGTGGAACAGCTTGCCCCCTGGTGTTGTGGGTGGTCTGTGACTCGAGGTTTTCAAGGATAGACTGGACAGCCATTTGACCGGGATGGTATAAGGGTCCTGCCTTGAGCAAGGGGCTGAGTTAGAAAACATCTGAGGTCCTTCCAACCCTAAGATACTATGAATATGGCCTTAGGCCTAATTACAGAAGAATTTGGGAATTAGTTCAGATCTATGGTAATGTATTCTTTCCAAACAGCTCAGAAAAGTCAGAGAAGAGAAGGCATACAACACATTAAGGTCTAAACTTATCTGTTGCTGACTTTGGACGATTTACTTATAGCCAATAATCTTCCTAAAGAGAATATTTTCTGATTAGGACTATCTTACCTCAGGTTACTACATTGATTACTGCCTATAAGTAAGTTTTCAACAGCTGTTAAGGCTATACATTATTTCTGGACAACATATGTTGATCTTTATCGGTATTTTTCTTCTTCGTGCTGCTAGACATTTCATAAATGTAATATTTTTCTTCTTTGTTTCTAAGTCTTGACAATCTTCAGTTTGATTTACCATTTTGTTGACTAGATACAGTGCTTTCAATTCAAGCAGAAAAAGGTACTTGAGCCTCTTGGAGCATTGACATGGCATTTATCTGGAACTCTTTATAATGAAGTAACATCTTTTCCCTGCATATATTAGGTGTCTTTTGCAGTGGCCTTATGATCCCAGTAAAAGGCACAACTGCTTAAAGACTTGGGGGACAGGTATTATCTATGTGTCCCTGAAAGTTTTGAAGTACCTTTTTGCCCTTGAATCCCAGGAGCTATTTCCCCCTACTACATAATATCTTTTTTATTTAGCTGGGTTCATAAATGTGACAAGCTACATCAAAATACATTGAAGTCCCTATGTGTCCATTAAGAAATTATTTTGTATTTGCACCTGTGGAAATAAGCTTATTGTTTTTTTGCTATCTCACAGCACATGGACTGGTCCAGCCTGGAGTCCTGCACAAAGCATTTCTTCGGTACTTATATCTATACAATCTTTAATGACTGAGAATCCCTATCACAACGAACCTGGCTTTGAACAGGTAAGGAACCCCAATTTTGAATTATATGGCTAATGGAACATTTTTTCATTGGGTAATTGAAAAGATTGGTGTAACATGTAGGTTTAAAGAAGCTAGAGAAAGCTTGCAGAACATGACTTCTAGACTTTTTCCTCCATTTTTTTATAATAGCTTCACTGTCGATTACATGACCAAAAAGGAGGATAGAGAGGGGGTTGTAGAATTGAGGAATCATCAATGTTGCAATTCAGTATTGGACTATTATATGATAGAAATGCATTGGGGGAAATATTTCCTGCATTTTTTTCTACTTCTCAATTCCATTTTCAAATATAAAAAATACAGGAATATAAACACAAAATACTAAGAAATCTGGCAAATAGCTAGATCTATTGGGCACCTAGATATTCTTTTAAATAGTGATTCCAATTCCAGAGATAGTGGGACTTTCAATTATGTATCTGCTGCCTAATTATAATTAAAACCTATTATGTTATGAAACATATAAAGAATTATTAAAGAGTTCTGAAGCCTTCATAGGATACTAAAGGACAAGGAACTTTTTTGAAAGTAAGGATTGTTCCCATGGATCCTTATCAGTGGGATTGCAGCTGGATTGGAGTTAGCACTGAGTGCCATTTTCTTTCAGCTTCAAAATCTTTCATATACAGGTAATCCCCGGGTTATGAACGTTCCTTTAGTGAATGCTTGAAGTTACGTGATAAGCGCTCCCCCCCCCCCCTNNNGTCCCAAAACTACGAATGTTGCAGCACCACCACAGTTGTTCACCTTTATGAATGGCTGCAAAAGCTCTGCAACATTCCCCCCACCCCTTGCGCCAGCTCTTCAAAGGCCTGTGGATACTCACCTTGCAAAGCTCTAGAGAGTTTTCATTTTCTTGGCCTGTTTCAGCACTTCAGGCCTTTGGTGAGTATGCAGAGAATGGAGGCCTAAAGTACCACAAGATTACGCGAGATCAGTGGCATGCGATCTCATGCTACTGATCTCTCATGATCTCACGATACTTTAGGCCTCTGTTCTCTGCAAACGGGGACCTGGACGAGAACTGCAGCAAAAGGCTTTGCAAATGGAGGGAAGCATTGAAACCTTGAAGCATTCCCTCCATTGGCAAAGCCTTTTCCATCTTTGCAAAAAAGCCTTTGCTACCAAGAATTGAGGCTGGGACACATGTGTCTCTGGAGCTTCGTTTTGAGAAAAAGGCCTTTTATCAAGGTCTCAGCCGAAGAGAATGGAGCCCCTGGAGGGAGAGCACATTGCTTCAGAGCTCCTTTCTCTTCGGCAGAGGCCTTGAGGAAAGGCCTTTCCTGGTGAAAGTAAAGCTCCAGAGCAATCCATACTCACTCTGAGGGCTTGGTTCTCTTCAGCAGAGGCCTTGAGGAAAGGCCTTTCCTGACGAAAGTAGAGCTCCAGAGCAATGCATACTCACTCTGGGGGCTTGGTTGTCTTCAGCAGAGGCCTTGAGGAAAGGCCTTTCCAGGCGAAAATGAAGTGCCAGAACGAGGCGGCTCACTCCAGGGGTTCTGTTCTCTTCGGCAAAGGCCTCCTCAAGCCCGGTGGAGTTCTTTAAAGTGGCGAAAAGTGACACTTTTCTGCCAGAAGCTGAAAGCTTCTGGGGGCCATGATCTCTTGCAACTTCAGGCACCCATTTGCTTTTGCAGAGAATGCGTGCCTGAAGTCTTGCAAGAATAGGGCATCCAATCAGTGCACGAAAAGCTTTTGCGCACCAGCGCAAAGCTTGAAAGCTTTGGAGGAGAATCATCGAGGCTGCCTGCCGCTCCAGAAGCGAGTCAGAGAAGTTGAGCAGGGCGTGCTTGTCCTACCTCTCCCTCTGCTCTTGCCAGGAGCGGACAAAGAAATGGGCTGGAGAGGAAACAGATCTTCACAAGGTAAGTGATCAGCCCGGCAGGATGGGGGACAGCAATTGGGGAAACCCCAGGGGAGGGAGAATGAGGTATCTCAGTGGGTTGGGGAGGCCTTGGGTGGTCTGAAGTAGGTGGCCTGTTTCATTGCTAGGCCCCCCATGGTGTTCCCAACCTGAGATATCTAATGTGCGCTTAACGAGCTATATATTTGACTAGCGAATGTGTGGATGAAAGGAGGGAGTGATTGTATTCAAATTACGTAATTCTATAACTCCTTGGCTACAAATGGAATGGGCAGGCTCCATTACATTCGTAACTCAAGGACTAGCTGTAATATAATTTCATATAATAATATTAAACATCTCAAATACTTTGTCCACCTAATGAGAAAATAAGCATTGGAAAAGATTGTTGTGGCCTGCCAGCTGCCAGTGTAGTTGGCAGCAGACTTGGACAGTGAGGAGGTTGGGGAGGAAATTGGGCCAGTCCTGGAGTCTGGAGAAGGCTCTGATGGATGATCTGCATCTGAAGCAGAGATAGGGCCAGGGCCGTCCGACATTTCCCAGCTACCTATGGAGTCAGAGATAAGTGGGGAAGAAGAACAGGTGGAGCATGTTCCAGATGCGCTTATGCACAGAACTGTCAGGAGAGGAGAAAAATTAAGGAATGAGCCAACTCGGAAGAAAAGGCACATGTGGACGCTGAGTGGCCATTCCCTGGGGAATAAATAGAAGCAAAAGGGAAGTGGTGGTTGCAGGAGACAATTGGTTTATATTTCTTTTGGAAGATTTGCTTATCAGAGTTTGTGCCTCACAGAGACTCCTTGCAAGGTATTTAATTTACAGCTTTGGGACTGGATGCTCTCAGTCTGGCAATTATCCAAGGACTGATAAGGTCTGTTCTTGCAGTTAACCCTTGGGAGGATTATTGCCGGGACTTTTCTATGTGTGAATGCCATGAATTCACAGTAACTAAATAAAGAGGGGCTTTTCGGGACAAGGAGTCTGTTTCTTGGTTCTGCTAAGCCTGGGTCAGAACAAAGACCCTGATGTTGGGGAAAGGCTGAAGGCAAAACGAAAAGAAGATGGCAGAGGATGAGATGGTTAGGTAGTATTGGTGCAATGAACATGAATTTGGGCAAACTCTGTGAGACAGTGGAGGACAGGATGGGGGGAGGCTGGCATGCTATGGCCCATGGGTTGCAAAGAATCAGACATGACTTAGCAAATAACAACAAATGAAAGATTATATACTTTATAATGATTGTAAATATATATTGACATATATTTATTTTTTTGTATCCAATTTTTATTTTCCTTTTTGCTGAATTATTTATTTTCACGATAGTGGGATTAATATTGGTGATGGGGTATATTGTGAATAATTCTTTTTTCTGTTTGTTTGTACATCATAAGAGGTTCTCAGCAGTTGTTGTTTTGTAGGAAAGGCATCCAGGAGACAGTAAAAATTACAATGAGTGCATTCGACATGAAACTATCCGCATTGCTGTATGTGACATGCTGGAAGGGAAATGCCCTTGTCCAGAACCTTTACGGTATGTTTGCAGAGACATCATGATTTAACTTTCAGGTTCACTTTCCATTTAAAAACTCAGAAAATATATTTCTGAACGAGGCTTAGCTCATTTCTAGGAAAAATAGCAATATAATCTTCACCATTTGAGTGTAGCATCTCCACTGCTTTTATAGCCACATAATTAATATTCTGGGAGATTCTCAATGCCAGTCTAGAAAAACTTTTAACTGCAGTTTTACAAGGCTTCCCAAGCCTTGTACCTACCAGTTATGTTGAACGTTGGCTAAGGGTGATGGCTGTTCTAGTTCAACATGTTTAGTGTGTACCAGATTGAGGAAATCTGGTTTAGGTAAGTAATGAGATTGTAGTGTTTAGATACAGCAGTTCTTTTCTTCTTTTCTTTTGGTCAAGATGGGAAAAAAGATGGGATCCAGCCAAAAAAATCGGTAGGGACCAAAGAAATCCCATCACATGCTGTTGTCCCCCCCTCTCTTTTAATGAGTTTAAAAGTTCTGATAATTAGAAGGACTCTGTTCAGATTTCTTCTTCACAATCTTAGGCCTTTAGTTCACTCCCTCTTCCACATTCCAACCTTTTAATAGAAACATACTAATATCAAGTTCAATTTTGGTTTCCTAATGGCTGCACCAGCAGCTTCAGTTTATCATCTTCATTGTGTTTCCATCCCAAAAAATTTAGAACAATTTATAGAATGTTTGATTGATTTATATATTAATGAATGTATATGTGAAATATATTTGTGATCCTTCACTGATGAAAGCATTGCCAATATATCAGTGTTTTCCAACTAATGTTCTCTGGATGTATTTACAATAGCCATGCTGGCTGGGAATTCTGAGTGTTGCAATCTACCTGGAGCTCACTAGTTCCAGAAATGTTGGTGCAAGTTGTTTTCAGAGACTCACCTGAAAATGGGTTAATTAATGCAACTAATGCAGTTGATGAGAAAACGCAAAGTGCTCCTCTAGTGTTAGGCTATTTTAAAGTAATAGACTTTTCGTGAGATTATGAAGTTAATATATTTTGTCAAAACAAAATGAAAGCACAAATTAAGCTGGCAATGTATTCATTCCTATTTTATTACTTGTGGTTCTTCAAACTGAGCTCTTGATATATCTAAATCAGCTCAATTTGTTGTTCTCTAAACAAACAAAAATAATATTTTTTTTAGATTTTCATATAGTAAATAAGCAGAATTGGAAGGATATAACATGGATTTTTTTCTTCAAGCCAACTTTGGAGTAATAAACTAGCATGTAACAGCACACTTGTTTTTATTGATAAGAATGCTGCCTTTTTATTTATACAAACACAGCTATATAGATACTGAGGTGATATTTTTGAAAGAAATGACCTTTGCATAGTGAAAAAAAATTCTTATTGTTCTTAGAGAAGAAAATAGTGTGATCTATATAGACATTTAGTTATATGTAATAAACATAAATGAAAGGATGGTCTGACCTTACACTGCCGGACTTAGGAATATTACACATAATGGGAATACCCTTGTTGAGAGTATGTTAACAAACTGTTGTTTTGTGTCTGGGTTTTAAAAGAACAGTTTTCAAAACTGGGTATTAACTCTTTGATGGGAAAAATGGCTTTATTGCTACTAGGTCTCATACTTTGTTGTTTCTTTTCTACTAGAGGAGTTATGGAGAAGTCCTTCATGGAATATTACGATTTTTATGAGGGGATATGCAAAGAGAGGCTTCGCCTCCAAGGACAGTCCATGCAGGTAAGGACGAGATCACATATACATGTTGACTGGCAAGGAAGATTTGTCAAAACACTAGCAATGATCAGGGATTGATTTATCATCTTCTGATCTGAGAAAATAACTTTTTCATTCAGCAGAACTTTTTTCTGAACAGGAATATGAAAATCTGAATTATAATCCTCATATTGTTCAGAGATGCTAGACCAGTAGGTGCTAGTATATTATAGCAAGCAGGAAATGATTATGAACAATGGGAGGCAATTTGAATCAGTCTTGTCTTGTTGGACAAGGGGAATATGACAAACAGTGCTGGAAAAAGTGATTTATGACAATTGCAGCATCACCATGGTCACGTGACCAAAACTCAGATGCTTGGCAATGGGCATATGTTTATGACAGCTGCAGTATCCCAGGATTATGTGATCACCTTTTAAGACTTTCTGACAAGGAATGTCAGTGGGGAAGCCATATTCATTTAACAAGCATGTTCCTAACTTAACAATTTTGCAACACTTCACTTAACAACTGTGGCAAGAAAGGTTATAAAATAGGGCAAAACTTATTTAACTCACTTGTTTAGCGAGGGGCTCAATTGGGCTCAATTGTGGTCATAAGTTGAGGACTACCTGCATTAACAAAAAATAAACCTACAACTTATTAGTTTCCTCCCATGGATAAGAAATAAAAATCTTTACCAAATGTAAATTAACTTCATAACTCTTATTGTCTGAATAAAAATGTCTTTGCTGGCCTAGATTATCACCGTGTATGAGAAGCAAGAGCAGCCTCCAAGAACACAATGTATTTCTCTCAAATGTCACCCCAATACTGTGAAGGTAGATAGAAAGACCTCAAAGCAGCATTAGCATAACTTCACAAAACATTTGATTGCTTTACGAAATTTGTGGTGCAATTGTGTTTGTGTACTGCCTCCAAGTGAAAAAGTAAAAGGGACTAAATAAGTGTTTGCTTTTTAAAAAATATCAGAACTTTAACATCTGCCACAAATTTGGGATACAAGAGCTGAGGTATGCAATCAGTAAACTTGCTTGTCATATTTCTGGATTATTCTGCTTTAGTCTGAATACTTCCCTAAACACATGGAATGTTAGGATAGTAAACAGAAAGTTACTGTAAACCTCTTCTCTATTAGCTACTGGCTTTTTCTATATGTTTGCCTGAAATTTAGTTTACCTCTTTTTCTAAAAGAAAAAAACTCCGCTTCCTAAAAAACATCAGGAGAAAAACCCCAAGCATCATGGCGACATATATGTGACATGACTGTACCTATTTTGGACCATTGTTTTTGCTCTCCCCACCATATGTAAAATACGAACTTATGCTCACCAGAAAGATTGCTCAGCCCCAGTCTAAAATAAGAAGTTTGTTTAGAGATGCCATTTTCTTCACAGAAAGAGCCATCACAGGCTTTACATTATTTTTGTACTGGTCATATTTTTTCAGTGCAAGATCCTAAATGTAGACTGTTCATTTGATACTGATATTTGTCAATATTTTTGATACCGACAAGCTCTTTAGTAGTTTTTAGCCATTGGCTGTTGTTCACCTCATTGTTCTCTTATGCATGTTCCTCTGAAATTATTGTGCAAGAAATTTTTTGGTGAATTCTGTTTCTAGACCATAGCAGCATCTTAAAATGCATGCTGGATATATACTCAAAGTTTCCATTGTAGATAAGCTGCATTTGAGTTTACAGGATGCCATTGGGAATCCACATCAGGTGTGTGCATAGACTGACTGGGAATACACAGCATATTAAGCTACCTTGTGTTTGGCTAATTGGTGGCTCAGTATGTTGTTTGAATTAAGTCAGTGTGGTTATTGTATGGTTCATTGTGTTATGCAAGTTAGTTCAAACAAATAATAGTTATTAGATTAGCCATTTTTTCTCCCCCAAAGCTCTGCTGCCAGATCTCTTCCTTCCCTCTGTCCTTCTTTGAAGCAACTCAGCTTAGTAAGAGCCCACTCTGCAGGGATTTCAGTTTTAAAACATCCCTTTTGGAGTAAAGGCAAAAAATGATTGAAGATGCTTGATGCAGGGCAGCAGGGCCAAAATCTGCCCTCTTATTTTGTTCAGAACAAGATAGTAATTATCCATGCAGAAGAAAACACTGCTTGAATAAATAGAAGATGTCAGAGATAGCATTCTACTGCAGGAGCAAGGATGTCATCAAGAATGCCAAAGCAACTGAGGAATCAGAACTGGTGCTTAAATTAAAGCCTAATTCAGAAATTCTGAACCCACCAATTAGTATTTCTCACAGAATTTACATATCTCTTTCCAGCTTTTTCAAGCTCTTTTCATTTGTTAATGTAATTTAGAGTGAACATAGAAGAATTATTTTATTACTGGAATAATTAACCTGATGGATGCTTAAATTCCTTTTGATTTACTGATCTGCCAATGGCCCTGAAATCTGCATTTTTTTCCTTCCCTTCCAGGACCCCTTTGGAGAGAAGCGAGGACACTTTGACTACCAATCCCTTTTAGTACGATTGCAAGCAATCCGCCTGAAGGTTCAGGAGAAGCACCAGCAGGAGAATCCAGAGATAGACTCAGAAAGCAGCTCTTCCGAAACAGAAACAGACACTCAGGGGAGCATTAAGATTTAGATGCCTCCTACCTGATTACTTGGGAATCCAAAACGTGAGGGTGGGATCTTCCAACTCCAGGTGCTGTGGAGGACCCCAGAGAGACCTAAGAACTGTTTAGGTTCCAGAGTGAGCACACAAGTGGAAAAACAGCCTTTTGTTACCTCCATCAAGCGCTCTGGTACATCCTGTTAAGAGCTAACTGGGCTTGGGAGAGGCTGCATTTTAGAAATGACCCTTCCCCCTGCTGGAGACCTCTGAGTGAATGACACACAAAAAAAGCAACATTTTGGAAAAACCTGTAGGCAGGTTTATGTCTCCCTTTCCGCCAAGTCTCGAAAGAGCATGAGATAAAGCATGGCTCCTTGTTCCATTATCCTTGTTTCATAAATGTACTGCATATTCCTAGCACTTCCCTCCCAGCTTGTTTCTACATCTTGATGGGCTCCCAGTAATTGAGTCTGTTAAAGCACTTTTTGACTATTTGTACATCACATCTTATTTCTTCAAATCTGGTGCACTGCAGCTTCCCAGTTGGTTTGATGTTGCCTGTCTTAAAGACAGACCAAAGAGGAGGAATTTCTGCTGAAACTGGGCTTCATGTTTTGTTTTGTTTGAAGTTTTCACAGCTTTATTAAATTCTCATTTTCCTGACTTTCATCCAAAGTCCAGGCAGGAAGAGTAAAACGCAACCCAGGAAAAGAATTAAAATTTATGTTTAAACCTATTGTGTAAGTCAATCTTCAGCTTTCCAAAGCAAACTTTACTTTACCTCATTTTACTGACCATTTTTGGTGGCACTAAAGGAGAAAAAAAATTCTCTCCTTTGGTAAGATGGACATAATTTTGGAGATGAGTATTGTATGGGAGAAGTAATGATTGCAGAACTGAAGTACAAATAAGTGCATCAGCACCAACAAATTAGCATGTTTATCTGAAGTAGCTTTAGCTTCCATGCTTTATTTTTGGGAGGCAGGGAGAACATAACTAGGAGTTTCGTGACAGAGAAAGAAGAAATATGGTCAATGTCTCTTAGACTGTTAAGCCTAGGGAATAAATTGTTGGAACTGTCCAATCAAAGGATCAGGTCTTATTTTAATAAGAGTTTATTGAACCTGAAATATGGAGTCACGGTAGTGGATGAGTTTCTATAAAATCTATCATAACTCCATTCTTCCAGATTTCATCTACGATACAGAAAAGATTCCAGATTTTGGGGGGGGGGGGATTAATGTAGGAATNGGGTTTTGGGGGGGGGGGGAATTAATGTAGGAATTTTAACTCTTTCTAGAGAAGATCCAGAAGACTTAGCACTTTTAGAACTGGCTCTAAGCCTTTAGAAAATTGAGGGAATTGATGTTGATTACATGTAATCTGAAGCAGGAGCCATTCTATAGGAAAGACTATTCAGCCATCAGCCTAGTAATGTACAGGATTCCATGCTTGTACCTGCCATCCATCTCGCCTCTCCCTTTAAACATCCTGTACGTTCATAGGCAGTATCCTTCCAGCTGTTCTTGTCCTTCCTTTGGGATATAAGAGAAATGCATTCTGCAGCTCAAAATACCCTGCAGCTTTGGGTGGAAAAACTGATTACACCTAAGAACCTCTCCCCCAAAGGAGTCTGTCCAAGGGATATGAATAACCGGTAGTATCTGAAAAAAAAAAACATTGCAATACAAGTTTACGTATAGATGCCTTGTAAAAGGGAAGGTTTCAAGAGGCAAATTTTTATCATGTTCATTTTAATCTTTTTGGATACAATCCAACAAAAGTCAGATTTACTTATCTTTCTCACTTCCCTCAAAATTAAAGGAATCAGTGAGACTTAGGCCTTATGCACTTTGTGCCAACTGAATAAATTTGGGTTTCCCCATGTTATTCACTAGGGCTAGAAAGTGCTTCTGGATTAGAGTACTATGATTTCAAGGCATCTTAACTCCAGATGCATGTTGGCTGTTGAAGTATTGCATACATTTCTTTAAAACAGAACATGGAAAATGCCTTATGTGATTTTTTTTTTCATGTGGCTCGCATGTGGGTGTAAGAAAAAAAGGAATCTGATTTTGTAGCTGCCCATAATTATCTGTCTTCTGAACGTTTCCATTTTAAGAAGTGACAATCCTAGATGACTGATCTAGACAAATGTTAGTGACATAATTTTAGACCTAACAAGCTTAAGGAAAAAAAAACATGCACAAGGATCTTCAAATAAAGAAACCTTGTTTATATACAGTTGTATATAAGGAGTTTTTTTTTTTTTGGTGCAATAAAGTTTGTTTTGGCAGGATCCGGAGTTCAACTGTGTCATATCTGAAATGTAAAAATGCCACCTATCCATAATATATGTTAGAGACTGAAAGAACTATCTAAATATACTTAATATATGCTATTTCTCCAGCATCATTACCAGATCTGCAATGATGGGATTTCCTACTGGAAGCTAGATTGTTCCACTCCGATCTTTGATCTTGAAAGAGTTCTAAATTTTGTTCTTCCAAAAGCAGTGGAGATAAAGAGAAAATCCTAATCAGCATTCTAAAGAACTCCAATTGCAAATCCAGATGACATAAGAAATATGTGTATTAGATGTGTGTAACATGTTCTCCGGGCAGCATATAAACATTAAATCCCTTGGTGCTTCCATTCCCAAAAGCTTCCAAAGATTGTGTGGCCAAAGAATGAAACTACAGACCTGGATAATAAACATGTGAATTTAAGAATACATTAAATAAAAGCACCTTTTTGGAGTATAGCTTCCAATTCAGAAAAAAATGTCCAGAAATACATTGAGCCACAATGCTTTCCTGGGCAAATTGCAAAATAGTTTCACATATTATTCTAAGCCATAATGTAAGCTTTGTTTTGGCTGGTTAAATAGGTTTTCCATGCTAGGTTCTGGGAGGATTTGAATGAGTGCACAAGAGAGGGGAAAATAGTCCTCTAGCCTTTTGCCATTCAATCTCATTTCGACAGTAGCTGTCACTAGCATTTGCAAGCACTGCACAAGAAGTGACTACCTTTCCCTTTCTATTTGTGAACACATGAAATTTGACTCCGTCTTACTCCAAATTTTTTTTTAAAAAGTAAATTCTGATTCTGGAAGAATGATTGTGGCAATTCCTTCCCTTCCCCTTCATGTTCCACACTATAGAACAGTGTTTACATATGGGTATGTGAATGTATTTAATATTCAAGGGGTTATCATATACACATGCCTACTTAGGAGAAAATCCTGTTGAGCTCTACGTGAATTAGTAAAGAAATTTAGGATTACACTGTTTGGCTGCAGTGCATGTATACCAGAAATTGCTCTGGAATACAACTTTCTCCAGAGTAAACTTTAAAGAACTGTGTTTGCAAAAGCAATAGGAAGGTGGCGCTTAAATGGCTTCAAGCAATCACAATGGAAGAAATTCATGCCATCAATACTCAAGTAGACTTTTTTTTAATTAGGCCTAATAAATAGAGAAAAATCACTGGTTACAAACTGATATAATTTCAGAGGATACAGAAAAAATGCTAAAGAGATTCCTATACTGTTAGGTGTTGTTTCTTTTTATAACACGAGTTAAGCTCAATCACAAATAAGAAATTGAAGCATCAGACCTTGTATCAAGTTTGGCTTTTGATAAGTCTTCAAGACAAGCAATCAGATGTACAGTGCGTTGACTGCAAGCAAATATTGGCTAATCTAAATCCTGAAAAATTATAAGACATCTGGAAACCATACATTTCAACCTGAAAAATAAAAGTTCTATTTTTAAAATAAAAGTTGTGCATGAAAAGAAAATGGCTTTTTGTATATTTTTGGATAACAAGAAAAATGCCCAGAGCACTGGTCTGCTTTGTTAACAAATTAATCTTCCAAATTAATGTGAAATTCAGATTTTATTTTTTGTACATTGGAAGTATTAATTTTGCATTCAAAATAAAGTTTACTCTTCATTTTATTGCCAATATTTTATCAGTATTGTTTATTTTGATAGGGAATTATAGGATACTAATAGTAAAGTAAAACATAGCTTAGATTGAGTTCCTGCACTACAGTATGACTGTCCAGTAATTTTTGTGGGAAGTTATTAGCCTATTGCTTGCATCTTCTAGATAAGTAGCTGTCTTTTGATCTATTCATAACCTCAATACCATTGGATAGGGCATCAATCTATAGCAGGTCAACTCTATACATAAATTATTCCGAATCAATTTTCCCTTGTATTTTGTATGAAGTCATAAGATGATTCTTAGGATGTTAAAGAAAGCAGTTTCTTCTTCCACGTGGCATGATCTGTGAATATAGCAACAGAAAACTCTTTTACCAGGTTACGTGTAACTTTTCAGTCATGAGTAGTAAGTCCTCAGACAAGTTTTATCCTGGTTTTTTTTGTATGCATGAATTATATAAGAATATAAACATATTTGTTTTATGGAAATCAGTAAGACTTCAATGCAGTCAATAATTTTTCAAATGTAGATAAAGTTTTATATCCACAACATGAAGTTTAAGACATAGCTTTATGAATTTCAAATTTGTATGTGCACTGCACAAATATGGAAGGGTATATTTACTGTTTACAGATTTCAACATGCTAAGGCACAACATGGTTACGGTTGTGAAGATATATTTTCACACAATATCTCAGGTCAAAGGAACCTGACTGCCTGAATGGCTGAAATTGGACTAAGCATTACCTATGACTTTCTAAACAGTCTTTCCAGATACTTTTGCTTTTTTTAAAATGAAATTGTGGAAACCTCCAATGATGAATAAGTTGGAAATAATAATATTTTGGTCCTTTACCCAAAATCTAAGTATTAATAAAAAAATTCAGCTGTTTCATCATACAGAAACAGCTTACACAGAACCCTTTACAAGTGAAGGGATTCAGTATGTATATAGTTCAGTCAATATACTACTCAACAATTTCGAGATAAGCAATTGAAAAGAAATCAAAACAGTTTTAGCATCCCACATCAGTCCTCATTCTAAACATTTACAATAACTGAAAGAAAAGGCTACAATTTTGGACAGACTCCCTCCTGTCTCATCCCTATTACAAGAACCAGGAATTTGCTAATGAAATAAAAATCTTCATTTGGCAGAAATCCACATTTAGTATCAAACATGCTGAAATCAGGTATTACCAAAGCTGAAATTTTCTTATGTTTTAAGATCCAAGGTAATAACTACTGTTCAATATTACCAGATTAACAACCAGCAATTGACCTAATTCTGTGTTCAGTTATTACACATCTTTGATATTGTCAAGGTAAAGCTTCCTTTGCTTCTTCGGGTGTGATTTCCTGAGAGTACAGTTCTGTAAAGAGGGCAGGTAGCCAATACTGTGGCTCTCCTGGAGCTTGTGTATCAAGCCACGCCATCCCTTCCTTCAGCAAATGATCCTGTTGGGGGAGAAAAGAGAACAACAAAAAAATGTAACCAAAAGTAAGTGGATGATGGCAACGAACTGTAATAGGCACTGAGCATGTTTAGTGACCATGAAACACCGGCTCATATTTGGGAGACAAGGTGGGAACAACAGACTGAAATGCCAAATAGGGAGAATTTCATAATTATATAATTATAAACACCTTGTCACAATGCAAAGCTCAGCTGTCTTTTTATGCCACTGAGTCATCTCAAGCAAGGTTATATATTATTATTATTTTAAACAGTTGAAAAAGCCTATTTTATATTTCAGTGATCTTGCCCAAAATCTCATGGCTTTGATGGTTGCCTGGAAACAAGAAATATTTGAAGAACAAATACTGAAATATTACAAAATATAGTGTAATGCTGGTCCCATTACTTAATTAAACAAACAAGATGCCATCTGAGGATTCTGTAAATATTATCAGCTTTTGGAGAAAACAGTATTTCCAACTTTTTAAAAATCTGAATTTTAAACCCAAATAAAGGCAGTTCTTTGTTATATGTCCAAATTACTGACATACCAGCACTTGCTTGGCTCGTTCCATTTCCCACTTTAAACTGGACTTGATTTCACTTATAGTCACATATCCCTTTTTCTGAAATTTAGAATGGAAAAATAGGATTTCAGTAAATTTGCCAAGGCAGAAAAAGAATGCATAAAAAATAAAAAGAGAATAAAATACAATTAGTGACTGCTGGTTTGGAGGAGATGTAGCAAAAACAGAACATGTGCTTTGCATCCCCAAACATCAAATAACATCCTAATATCTCTGATTTAAAATTAATTTTAGAAAAGATTTCATTACCAGTTTTTTTCCTAATGAAACTACAGTATAAGGAAACAGTATCATGCAAAATAGCACTTACTCAAGATTTTTCACAGAATTCTAAAATCTGTCTGGAGAAAGAACAGTTAAGATTGAGAAAAAGATTGGGAAAAAGAACTGTTCTGTTCATATGCTGTCTAATATGAAACATACAGTATGTTTGTTTTTTGCTTAGCGTGGCACTGAATAGAGATCTGAATAATCTTTAGTTTGCTTAGGGTAATAAAACAGTTGAAATAATAATTTGGTATTGGCTTATTGACTGTGGGTTCAATGTGATGTGCATAGCTCATGTGCATAGTTCTGTGAAACAAACATATGTTAGATGAAAGGAATTGTGAACTATGAATTATTAAATGCATTAATCTTTTGTTGACCTAAATGTTTCCCAACTACTTTTTTATTTTTAAGAAACATATAGGACCCAATACAGATTGGGATTGCAGCATGCAAAAAAGGTGGATTAATTCTTCTCTCCCCAAACTAGATCATATAATCCCAAATTTATCTCCCCTTTAGTAGTTCCTATTCAAATCTCTAATTCAACATGCAGAAACACTTATTCTTTTCTAGTATAGGCACCTCAGCAAGCTGTATCACAACAGTGTGATCCATGTTTAGTTCAGCTGGCACAGACTGGATCAGGTATGTCCCACCAACAGGAAGAATCCCGAAGCCATTTCCTAAAACTTTCAGCTTCTTAATTGCTCGGATAAGGTCATCTCTGTGGAATCAGGAGAGGGAAAAATAAGCCACAGATAGCAGAAATGTTCAACTGTTTCCAGGACAATACATTTCAATTCCTCAACACAACTTACACAAAATACACAGAAAGTTGCACTGGGAAATATAGAATGCAGTCCCCAACAATCATTGTATTTGTGTCAAAGCCTATGGCCAAAAAAAGACGAATTTCTAGCCTTTATGGTTATAAAGATGTTAAGCCAATGTGGACCCTCAAGAATTCAAACAATGGAAAAGTAAAATTTGTAGTGAGATACAGTGATGTTTAAATTTGTATAACTCCTTACTGTTAGATAGGATATGAGAGAGAAAGGGGGGAAACTCAAGGTGTCTTTTTGAGAACTCCTTCAGACTCTCCCCATATATTAATTGTATTGCTTTCCTGGGAAAGATCTTGAGCATAGACTATATTGACTGTCTTCCTTTTGATGAGAAGGACCAAATGACTCTCATGGATCTCATGGCCATCATTCTTGTTGATGCTGTATGTGTTTTTCGTGATACAGCTTCAGTAAACCATATAGCCAAATATTTAAATGATCTTTACCATCTAGGGCAGTGGTGGAGAACCTTTTCGGCACCAAGTGCCGAAACGCGAATAGAAGAGCAGCTCCCCACCATGCGTGCGGGAGAACTGGAAACAGGAAGCTTAGCTTCCCCCTGATCTTCCGGTTTCTAATGCGCATACAAAGACCAGCTGGCCAGTGCATGCATGCGCACCAGGGAGCTGCTTTTCTGGTTTCCGGCACTTCCATGCACATGAAGACCAGCTGGCCAGTGCGCATGTACGCACCAGAACCTGGAAGAGCAACGGATGATGGCTAGAGTGCCTGGAGAGATGGTTCTGCATATCACTTCCAGCACGCGTGGCATAGGTTCACCATCATGGATATAGGATAAATCTATGTCTCTTGGTCTTTTGTCAAAAATGACTACCTTGGTTTTAGAATAGTTTTATCTGTAAATACTTTTTCCTGCAGTATGTGCCTAATTTTGTCAGGATTCTTTTAATTCCAAATAATGAAGTTGATATGAATATCATGTTGCCTGCATATAGTAATTAGGGGCCTTTCTTGTTTTAATTGATAGGGCATGAAAGGAAGTATTGTTAAACTCTTCTACAATGTTGTTTATTTAAAAATTAAAGAGGAAGGTGTCCAATATACAGGCAGACACATTTTGTAGTTTTAATCTGATTTATTGGGGAGCCATTGTAATTTATTCATACTTGTATTTAAGTGTCTTCACACAATGTATACATTAGGTAGTCTTTCCTTCTATTTATTGTATTATATGATAAGTCAATAAATTTTTCATATAAATATTTTGAGGGCCCATTTATTGATTTGTGAATCAGATGTTGTAAGGTAAAGCAATGATCTATAGTACTATGGTCCTTTCTGAAACCTGCCTGTTCTTCTGCTATTATCTGCCTAGTATCTGCCCAGTCAGTCTATTTGGAAGGTATCTTGTATATAGCTTACTCCTTATGTCAGTAAAGCTTAAAAATACAGTCTTAAAGTTGCCAAGTTTAAGCAACTCAAACAAACCGTATCTGGTACAACAAACTATTCATTTTTATATAATATATTGGAACTATAGCTCAACACAAAAACTTGGTCACTAATGAAAATACTGTGGTCACAACATATAATGTTAACCATAATTGTTATGGTTAACATAATCAACTATTACCATAAGCTGAATAATTTTTTCATTAATTGTTAAAATTACACACCCCTACAGAAATTATAGTCATGAATGCAATACTTACTGGCTAACATCTTGAGCAAATTTTCCTCTTCCTTTGAGCACTTGTTGATGGAGTTCATCCAATATTATTAATCCTAGAGGGAAAAAGGAAACAACAGGCAGATTTTAAGAAAAGTTGACTCCTATGAAATATTTTGTAAATTAACACTGTAATTGCATAAACCAATTTTCTCCAAGTTGTTGCCATCTGTACGTGTCAGGACTATAATACTGGTAAAAATTTAAGTGAGTTGTAGTCTAAATGGAAACTAGATTAAAGAAGGTATGTGTGTGTGTCTGTGATGACCCAGGGCGTGACACAGAAATAACAAAGTCACCAAAGTA
>AZIM01000025.1:567078-589577 GCA_000516915.1 Ophiophagus hannah
AGCCTGGTGGCATAAGGTATTCTATTGCGAGCTGACAAGTGGAGTACTCTTCTCGTGAAATACCTTTGGACTCGTTCAATTGTATTAATGTCCATTATCCATGCAGATAAGCTGTATTCAAGAATTGGTCTGGCGAAGGTTTTGTATGCCCTGGTTTGCAGTTCAATGTTCATTTGTACTAATTCTTTGCACACCTTGCAAAATTCTTCTTTCTCTCCCAATGTGAGAAACAATATATTTCTGAAGTCCGAGATGGGCAGATATAGGGTTATTGGTTGTAGCACTGTCTACAGGGAGTAAGAAATGTTACTATTATACATGTGAAGCAGCATAAGTATAAATTACTTTCTTTTGGTTTTTTTGCTCACTCACAAACAGAGAGAGAGCTGTCTGGTTGTTTTTAACCTGAAGTAGCCAATTACATTATATTTTAGTCCAGGAGTTAGGGGTGTGATGACTGGCCTGCTCAGCTCTTTTGTATCAGAAAATAATGTTTTTATTTGTTTATACACTTTAAAGACAGAAAAACTAGAAGAAGAAAAAACTGAGAAATTTGTTTCTGCTTACAATCTGTATTATTCTCTTCTCAAAAGGAGCATTTAGAGAAAAAAACATGTTAGGAGGAATTACTCCTTAATAAGTGGTGCCAGTGGTGAAACAGAAAGAAGAAATGCAAAATATAAAGTTTCAATTCATAAAAGAATAATAGAGAATTTTCTGAGGTTAAAACCTGATTTTTATGACACACATCCTCCTCCACATTGAAGTGCAAGTTAAATTTACTAAAAACATTTTAAAACAATTACTATAAAAATAACTTATTGTTAACAAAAGTAGTAATGTGCTGAAATATAATATTATAGCATGTTCCTTAGCAATGCTCAGCTTATCCAGCCAAGTGTTCCTTCATCAAATTGCACTACTGACCCAACCAGTGTTGCTTTTTATTTTGAAATGTGTCATCATTCTGTGGTCATTGTACATAATTTTTTCTCATTGGACTATTTTTAATCACTTCTTCTCCTCAAAAATGTGTGTTTTTCCAGAAGTATTAATTGGTCAGTAGATCTATTAAAATCAAAAGCAGTTTCTTGAATCTCTGTTGTTAAAGGCAAATATCTAGATTCAGTCCTTCACAGAGATAGTTGGCATCTCCTGGTTTGTCTGTTGAGGATGTCCTTTTGGCTATTTTAGAAAAGGTACTCTGAACCTTGGAAATAGGGAAATTATGAAATAATATTAAATCATCTTTACAGTTGTTATTAGAGGTCTTGGCTTTTACTAATCTCCATAGTGTTTCCACTGATGTATGCCAATGGACGGGGGTGTAACTAGCAAACCTTAGCTTAAACCCATTACTATGAAAAAGGACAAAGGATTTCAGAGAGACTTAATGAATTATTTGTTTCAGCTTTTATTGTAAAGAGAGAGGATGGGGGGAAGAGAGAAGAGACAAAAACTTGGGAAAGCTGTGGCATTAACTATGTTTTTGTGGTTTCTCTTTATTTCTTGTACTTGTTTATGTATGTATGTATGTAATATATATACATGTATGTGTATACATGTGCATACATATTTAACATTGTTAGCCACCCAGGGTCATATTTGAGATAGGCAGTCATATAAATCTATTGTAATCAATAAGTAAAACTAAATAACTTACTTATATCTCATTGTAACAATTCATCTGAAAATTCCGCCAAATAATGAAAATGACAAACCATTTAGAAAAAAACCCTGAAGTATTAACCTCTTTAGTTTTAACACTGATCCCCCCCGATCTTATGATAATGATAAACAGTTAAATCTCTATAAAAGGAATTGAGAATGGTGGCAGCAATCCATACAATTTACAAAATATTAGCAGACCAATCTGTAACTGATAAAAATATACAAGCGTACTTGTATAAACAAAATTGTGTCTGTTTAATCTTGTAGAATTATCTGATATAAATTAGGAATGCTCACCATATGGCTTGGACTACATTGTCCATAATTTATGTTACTTATTTAGGCACCACCTCTGAAGGACATCAGTTTGGAATGACTAATACATGTTTGCTTGACCTGGTCTTTGACCATAAATGTGTGTGTATTTGTTACCTTGAATTATGTATAAACAGGCCAGAAAAAATAATAATATAATATTGGGTATTGACAAAATTTCCATCTGTCATTACAAAAGGCTACATTGATTGGATCTACACATATACTGTGTTGATACATTACCATACTCTAAATTCTGGGAAGAACTTGATACATATGCATTTTTTTTTGCAACCAATACCAGTAAAGAACTGGCAATTGTGATTTCACATTGTTGTGTACATAATAATAATTTTTAAAGCCCATAAATAAATAATAATGTACTGGATTTTCAAAGAGATTTTTTTTTTTGCAAAAATTCGTTTGCTTGGAAACAGCTGTTAGTGCCTGTTTTAAAGGTTTGTTTGTTTGTTTGTTTTGGTCCATTCAAGTCAGTTTTAGACTGCTGAAGATTTCCTGGACAAAGCCCTGCAATTTTCGTAACAGGATTTCATTAATGGTTTGCCATTGCCTCTTTCCTAGGGCTGAGAGAGTGTTTGGTTCAAGGTTACCTAGCTGGCTTTGTGTTTTATGTCTAAGATAGGTCTAGAACTCATGGTCTCCCAATTTCTAGCCTAGTGTCTTACTATACAATCTTTAAATTGATGGATTTTAGGATTAGAAAATGATTAAATAACACAAGAGGCAGAAAGGATTAGTGTAATATTGCTTTACTTTGGAAATCAAAGGAATAGGCACTGGAGTAGTATATGGAAGGGTAACATACAAGGAGGGATAACCAACTTCAGAATTGAAATTCTAAATATAATTTACTCAGGCTACTTAAGAACCTCAGTATAGACAATAACATGGCAAATGTCATTTAATATAAAGAAATGGAATCTGTAACGTATTTTTATAGCTTGGGATGCTGGTGTTCAAGATTGCAGTTGCTTCATCCCATCCTACCCCCTTGTGTGTTTTTTTCTTTGTCTCTTTAATTAAAATTGACTTCATATTTTCAGTCTTCACTGGACATCTTTTCAATGGTTGAAATGTGTTTGAATATTAGTAGTTCGGGTTGGTAGTTAGGCTGTTGGTTGGAGCTTTGAGCTTGGCAGGTTGGTTGCAAACGTTTCATCACCATTTGAGAAGACATCACAAGCACAATTCAAAAGGCACTCACAATGTCTCCTTAAATGGTGATGAAATGTTTGTAACCAAATTGCCAAACTTGGAGCTCAAACCAACAGCCTAATCTTTTCAGTGGTTTGCTCGTTAGGTAATTTTTTCCCCTTCAAATCTTGAAATGTTTTCTATTGTCTCAGAAAAAAAATGTAACTAGCAATTTAAAATTATTATGGATGTATGGGTATATGGATATATATAAAACAGACAGCAATACTGCAGAATTCTAAGAGTTGAAGTCTACATATCTTAAAGCCACCAAGGTTGAGAAACATTGCTATAAAAAAGGGGAATGCTATATAATATTTTTACATCAATCTCTGGTGCATCTATGTTTAGATTATTATGCACATTCTGGTTTTTTAAAAAAAACAATTAAGTATAACATAATAATATAAAAAGATGTTGAGAATGCAGAAAAAAGTAACAAAGATGATTAGGGAAATGAGGCTAAAACATGAGAAATGGTTGTAGGAATTGGGTATGTCTACAGTTTAATGAAAAGAAGGACTAGGGATAACATGATGGGCATGTTGTAATATTTAAGAGTTGCCACAAAGAAGAGGGAGTTAATTTTCCAAAGCACTAGAAAGCAAACAGGAAACAATGGATGAAAACTAATGAAGGAGAGAAGCAACCTAGAACTAAGGAGAAATTTCCTAACAGTGAGAAAAATTAACCAATGGAATGGCTTGCCTTCAGAAGTTATGCGTACTCCATCACTGGAGGTTTTTAAGAAGAGATTGGATAACTATTTGTATGTCTACAGGTCATACAAATAAGGTCTCCTGGTTGAGCAGAGGGTTGAATTGGAAGACTTTCATGGTCCCTTTCAACTCTTTTATTCTGTTGTTATATTTGTGATATTGGGAAAGGAACAGAAAATGTATAGTTGGAAATAGCAAGAGTTTAAAACATCTTCTATATGAAGAAAACTTAAAATGTTCTTCCCTAATCTCTTTCAAATAAGAAATGGGCTGAAAATTCAGAAAATTTCAGTCTCAATCTATTTGGGCTCCAGGTTGGGAAGGCTGTCTGAAAGATATGGGATATTTTAGTTAACAGGTGATAATTTTGATGGTGGATAATGGTGTAAAACTTTGCAAAATGATAAATGGAATGAAGAGAGCGGATTGTTTAACTCACTGTTTTTCAAATTTGTCAATTATAAGATGGGGAATTCTGAGAACTGAAGTCCATTCATCTTAGAGTTGCCAAGTTTGAAAAATAGAGATTTAACTCTTCTCCATAACTGTCCCTTAAGATGTTTTTGGTAATACTTCTTACTTTTAGTGAGGGAGGACTTCTTTTGAACTACAAATTGCGATTTTAGAGAGGCAATATCTTTTGGAGAACTGGTGTAGGGTTTCCTGCCTAAGCAGGTTGGACTAGAAAACCTCTAAGGTCCCTCCCAACTCTGTTATTCTAATTCTAACTGCAAAGGTTATGTATTGTAGAAACATACATTTGAAGTTTATTAACGTGTACAGAGATTGTGCTTTTTTCACATTCCCCAAGAATGTGTATTAACAATATAAAAGCATAACATACAAACATACATAATTGGGATGAAAGTAATAATTCAAATATGTACTGACAAGTATTTGCACCTTAAATACATTTATCATGCTTTTATATGCATTTGCAGGTTTGTACATGCACTTGTATGGCAGACAACATTTATAGGTTGTTAGTCTTTCTATTCCCTTATATGTTCCTGTGCAACTCTCACTGTGTAGGTATTTTTCCATTCAATTACAGAATTTAGTTTTTAACATAACTTTAAAATAAAAACATTGTAAAAGTAGCCCTGTGTTTTGGTAATCAGATACAAAATAATAATAATAATTACTGCTGTGGAAAAATTGCCTTGTGACAATCCTTCCTGTGGCATGGAGCTATGGAGCAGTGACATTTATGAGGATGAATACAAAAGGAGGAGGCTGTTGAATCCACAAGCATTTATAACTTGAGTTTGCTCTTGTATGCATGTGACTTTTCACTCATTCCTGATTGTGCTGAGTGAGGAAAAGAAAAAGCAGTCTCTGGGCTTAAGAGGAGGACATTTTGGGGAGCTGTCACCTCTCTCTTCTTCCCTCAAATGAAAGCCGCTTGTAAAACATGGGTATAAATTTACCAAACAATGTATAGAATGGGGAATGCAGGCTACCAATAAACAGTTGGAACAAGTTGGTAACCTCCTTTACTGTGGTAAAGAGGCAGATCTAAGGGAAGTAGTTCTAAGGGAAAAGATGTAAGGCCCCCAATGTAGAAAAGTGGATTTTTTTTTAACTCCAGCATATTCTCACATAATATTTTGCTTATGGGAAGGTTCCAAAACACCCAAAGAAACAGTAACTGTATGTGTGTGTTTTTGATTGTAATGATAATACACAATTCCCTTCCTGCCCAAATGCTCTTTTCATTTTCAACTCCAGAGCTCCCTCAAATTGTGCCCCTTTTATATAGATTGTACTGTGCTGGTTAACAACACTATGGAGGTACATAAGGTTAGTGATGTGGTAATCTGACTTTCAGGATGAAAGGTTCACTAGAGTCTCTAATACCCTGCACTGACCAACTATATTGATGTCATTGGGTAGGATAAAAGCAGGAATATGGCACTACTAACTTTTCTGTGCACATATGAAAGGTGAATATATGACCATGGATTTGCAAAATTAATGATGTGCTTTTTCGGTAACTTTTTTCTCTTAAGGCATCAATCATAAAGACAAAAGGCTTGATAGCTTTATTTCAAGTTTCATTTCCAAAATAAAAGAAGAAAATTCTGTATAATTATTTTTTCCAAATTATTCAGTTCCAATCTGCAGCACTATTGTCCATTTAAATTGTTTCTTAGGTATGTCAGACTTTATCTTCAGAATGATGAGATGAAATCTAATCCCTCTAAAGATTTACATCATTATAAACGAAGTTGTTCTGGGCAATACTACATTACTAGACAGAAAAATGAAAAGCTTATACTGTACTTAATAAAATTGCCTTTAGTAGTATTTGAACTAGAGTATCTCTATTTCAGTAGTAGTATCTTTATTTGAAGGTTGTCTTTTTGCACAAAGTGGTAAAACTTCTGTTCTTCACTGCCTTTCTGTCTTAATTCACAAGTAGGATATATTTTTAAAGTAAAATGAAAGAATGCCAAATTATAATATGATGAGGCTGAGTTAATTTTGGCTTGCATGTTTGCAAATTTAGTTACTGTAATCTCTTAATTATGGTTTATGACTGAGATGTTATATAACCTACAGTTATGGCTTATTAAATAACCCATTCTTAACCAAAGTTTCGTTGCAACAAAAACAAAATACTGATAGCAGATAAGCACATGAAATGCATGGGTTGATTTACTAAGGCAACCTACTACCTGCAGATATGCAGTCTGCTAGCTAGTATTGATGTGATTTGTAATCTAACACATCTGGAGAAAATCAAGATTGCAGAAGGCATTTCTAAGGTTTAATTTTAAAAGGAGAAACTGCTGCCTAAAATCATGTTGTCTAAAGTTAATATGCAACTTTCAAATGGAATGATATATCCTGATTAATCTCCCTTCAAATATTTTTAAGCAAAGAAACTAGTTATTCTGAAAAATATGCTCAGCATCTGATCCAATGCAAAAAAAGCTTGTGATTAGTGAGAATAAATGAAGATTGGAAATTAATATAAATATCAAAGGTGACATGGTGAAGCTAAGGCTGGGGGAGGAAGATTTATCCTTATATTTTTGTCCATTTATTGAAACGTATCTTGTTACTGGCTCTACTTCAAATGGAAAACATATTTGAATTAATTATAAATCAGAAGCAGCTTAAATGATAGTTTTTTAAAAAGACAATTGTTTTTATTCTTTCTAGAATTTACTAATTATATACTCCATGTTCAGAAAAATATAGATTTAAATTTTATTAATTTCCAGGGGAAGTGGAAAAAAACAACTCATAAAGAGATTGCATTAAATTTCAGGCATTCTTATGACGTGTAGTGAAATAAATTTTGAAATAATCATTTTGATATAAGAATCTATATCTAAACAGTGTAAGAATGAATTCCCAGACTTTAACTCCTTTTGTTCCATAATCAATACACAATTCTTTAGGGTGATTTTTTCTGATTAAAATTCCTATTTGTTTTACATCTGAAGTTCTGATACACAGTTCATTATCAAACAAACTTATCTTAACTAGTTTTAAACTATAGATGTTTCAATGTAATGTACATTTTCTTCCTAATTTTTCAGCATACATTTAATTATCTGGAATTTTTAAAGAATGTTTTATTTATTTATTATTAAGTTTATTGGCTGCTCATCTTACCACAGGATAACTCTGATACATTATATCTTCCTGGGCAATCTATTTACAGATACATTCCTAGGGCTGTACCCTTATATTTAAATTCAGCTGTTTATGAAAATAGTTAATTGGTTTAGCAGGTAATGAGTTTTCAGCTTAAAAAAAACTATCTGAAATTTAAGTGTTTTATCAATTTCAGTGGTGTTCAATATATTTTAATGTACACTAAAATACATTAAATGTGTCTCATATATACAAAAAATAGCTGATTTTTGTATGCATTTGATGCAAATTTGCCATAATGGCTTATTGAGTTTGTAAAGAAGAAAAAAAATTAAAAAGTTTTAAAAATATTATTTTTATCAAATTTATATTGCTTATGAGGGAGCCTAACAATACTTCAAGATTAAAGGAAATGAAAAAGATTGCTTTATTAATAAAAATAAGTTACACTGGGCTGTTAACCATTAGAGGAAAATCAGAGAAATGGGAATTTCAATCGAAAAAACATTTGATGTTTTCAACTTAACTTTCTTATTTAAATGAAGTATCAATTATCCCAAGGTACTTTGAATATAGTAATGTAAGTTAAAGGAAATATAATAAAAGAAAAAGGAAAATGAAGACAACAGAAAAGTTAGTTCTGCAATATTCTGAAGTTAATTAGAGGCAATGTTTTAATTTTAAGAAAAGAGGGAAAAGGGAAGAGAAAAGAGAAAGGCTAATATACTCTTGATAAAATGTAATAATTGAACCTTAAGTTATTGTTAGTTCTTTTTGCAATGACTGAGTATAGGCTGAGTTTCCCATTCTTAAAAATGATTTTGCAAGTTCTTATAGTTTAATTATTTAGCTATATCTACTGAAATTATTCTGCATCTATTGAATCCTTTTCACTCAAGACTTAAATTTTCAGTCAGAAAAGGAACAAAGCCTCTTGGCATTTTAAAGACTAATAAATGTGTTGGGACCTAGGTAATATTTCCAGTTTCTCTCTCTCTTTCTTTCTCTCTCTCTCTTTCTTTCTCACCCTCTTCTCCCCCCTTACACAAAGAAAGAGAGAAGGGGGGGGGGAGACAGAGAAAGAGATGGAATTACAGAGGACAACATATGAAAACAAAACAAAATTAATAACTTTTAGACTTTTACTAACTTTATAATAAAAATATTGTCATGTTTATAAGACACATAGTGTAGATACACACTTTTAAAAGTTGAAACAATTATATTATGAAAAAATTAAATTCAGTATTATCATCTATAAATAAGACATTGAAATTACAAAATGTTAGGTGTGCTATTTTTGCAAGCATATGTTTAAAATCTGGTGTTTTAAAAGACCATAAGTTCACAAAAGTTATTCAGGACACCTTGCTTATTCAATCAAGACCAAAAAGCATAAAAGAATAAAACTTCTCTTCAATTGCAAGCACCTATACCTCAAGGGAAGAAACAATGTGTCCAGAAAATTATTTTAAGATCTTTACTGAGAAGGTAAATTGGTTTGGGAAATCAATTCAAATATATTTATGTGTACAAAAAATAATTCTAAACTATCTTCAGACTGTTTTTTAAAGAAGTTGCTAGTTTTAAATATTTCTGTAAACACTTGTTAGTTTTTGCATGATTTGATATTTTTAAAGTGAAATTTAGGATATAATTTTTAGGGGAAGTTTTAATAAAAATAGTTTAATAATTATAGAATCTTTTTTAAATAATCAAAGAAGGGCTTATTAAGTTGCATTCACATTTGCAAAGAAGTTCAAATTCATTTGTGGACCTTAACGTGAAAAACATAACGTTTAAGGATTATCTCTGTCTACATCCCCATTACTATGAATTTTATTCATCCAATCTGTTTGGAAGACTTAAAAAGATCAAAGCCCCTGATCGCTACCATTTTAGGAGCCCCAATTCGCATTTCTAAAAGCAGAACGGAATTTCAAGACTGCTGTTCTCTGTAGATCAAATTTCTAGTTCAATTAGAAAATCGATCTCTCCTGGCCACCTTTCACACTCAATAGTTGTAATGGGATTTTTGGTTAAAGTCATGTTTTGCATTTAAACAAAACAAAACAACCTCTGGCAACCTCACTGCGAGTTCACTACAAGGACTCAGGTCTTCCATTCATAAGCACTGTGCAAATCAAGAATCCAAATGAAAGTTTTACTCTAGCCGGTTTATGAAAGACAGCATGCACGCTGACACTCACACGGCAGCCATTTAAAGGGCCAGCACATTCCGACGATGCAAGCTCCCCATCCCCCCCTTGCCATTTCCCTTTCCCGCCCCTCCCCCTTCCAGTCCCTAGATTGGTGGGTTGTGACTGGCATGCTTTAAAGATTTCCATCTCTGCTTGATAATGGCAGGCACCCACGTTGCTGAGGGACAGTTGGCGTCTCTTCAGAGGCAACTTAGCTATTGCCGTGACTAAATCCTTTCATTCCATCCCCTCCTCCTTGGGAAGATGGAAGAGCATTAAAAGTGAGGCTGGGGGTGGGGTAGAGACTAGGAGGGTTGCATCCACCATCTTCCCCTTTGTCCCCCGCTCCCTATCCAGAAAAGCGTCCTTGTTCTGCCTGCATCTTGCAAGCTTCCTTCAGCTCGCCTAAGTGGGGTGCGAAGAAAGCCGCGCGATTTTTCTACCTGCATAGAAAGGTAGAATGAATTCACGGGACTTTCTTCGTAAGTTATTGTACCGGAACGCTAAACATTGGTCTTTTAAAACCTCTTGGACCATTGCACAAAATGGGACAGGAGTGCTCTCCGACTGGATGATAGATTCAAAGCTGAACTCAAAATGCTTTTAGGCGGGCGAT
Source organism: Ophiophagus hannah (assembly GCA_000516915.1). Taxonomy (NCBI): domain Eukaryota; kingdom Metazoa; phylum Chordata; class Lepidosauria; order Squamata; family Elapidae; genus Ophiophagus; species Ophiophagus hannah. The sequence goes on from AZIM01000025.1 coordinate 577,428, forward strand.
ACATTTTCTTTTCTCCGTCTCACGGATCAATAAGACGGCTCCGCGCAGCCCTCCCCTTTCTGTGTCAACCAAAGCGCCCTTTTCAATAACCGGACTCGCCTCCTCCCCCAAAGAAGGCATATGGACGGGCGCTTCAAGGGGGTGGGGTGGGGGAGACAAGGTGCACATGTTGCCTCGCGCGAGACAAGGGTTAAGCGGAAGCGGCTTCCCTCGCCGCCCTTTTGGTTGGTGGAGAAATAAATAATTATTTACAAGATTTTTTTTTACAAATGTCCATTCGTGGAACCAAGCGAATATTTGCGCGCCTATCTCGGAAGCCCGTGCCCCTTTCTTGTCATCTCCCCACTTCCTTTTAAAGTATTTGTATTGTTAGGTCGGGGAGTAAAGAGTTGATAAAGCAAGAAACCAACCAGTTAGTCATCTCGCCCTACAAATTTAAGGTGCGGATAAACAGGACAGTCGTAAGAAACAAGGTATAGGGCGAGTCTAGCGGGTTTTTTCTTCATTCCGGTGAGAGGAGTGGGAGAGCAAGAATTCCCACCTCCCATTTTAAGCTTCGGTATTTGAGGCGAAAAGGGGACCCTGGAGCCAAGCCGTCCTTGATTGTAGGGGGGGACGGGGACCGGTTTTAAGAAATCGCCTTGTGGTTGTAAAGAAACACCGTGGCGTGCCGGTACGGAAATAACTTCGATTGTTATCTTGCTTGCTTTCGCGCAGCAACTGTATAGGCATTTGCAACTATCCAAAAGTGAAAACGCTTTTCTACCTTTCCTTGCGGTCAACACTGAAGCGGTGGCACGCGTAAATAAAGATCAACTTGTAAGCAAATGTGTTTATGGGCACTCAAGCTCTTTTCTCCTACACCGCAAGTTCCAAGTGTGCTGGGTTTTAGTTCTTGAAGATTCGCATCTCTCAATTTACATCGGTTAAAGGAGGCACACCTTCACATACCCCTTTGTCCCGCGTCATCCATTCCCACGATTCTATTTGGCCAATCCCGACTTTTTAAAATCCCGTCTCGCTAACGTGATCCAAAGCCTGAAAAACGGCAACTGGCAGTCCAAGTCTGGTGCGCCCACACACTGAGCGTCACCTTTCAGCCCCTTCGCTCTTTCCTTTCTAGGGAAGCAGAACTCCGATTAAGTTTACACCCAGAAAATCTCATTCAAAGAAGCTGGGGGGAGGGTGGGAGAGCAGGCCAGGAAAACAGGAGGNTCATTCAAAGAAGCTGGGGGGAGGGTGGNAGAGCAGGCCAGGAAAACAGGAGGAGGGGGTCTGCGATGGGGGCTGGGCTATGGCCCTCCTGGCAGGGAGAGGAAACCAAGAATTAGCGTCCTATAGCTGCGCTTCGCTGAAGAAATGCGCTCGATTGGAAAAAGCGGAAAAATTTCTCTTCGCAGGAGAACCAACGGAAACTGTAGATAAAAAAACTCAGTAATGTTGAGAAAAGATAACATGCCTCGGAACAGGAGTATTCTATGTGTATAAAGGGTGCCCCGCCCCTTTTTTGGCTCCACCACGTGGCTTCCTCTTGCAAACATTTTCACTCATTTTTCCAGGTCGATTTTATTTAGGGGCGGCGCTAAGTCCTGCCTCACAGTCGGAGACGTCCTTTGCCTCTTTCTCTCGGTGTGCGTGTATGTGTGTGTGCGCGCGCGTGTGCGACACACATGAGTTGCGACTCAAAAGGAGTTGGGGGGCCACTGGAAAAAAAAGAGCCATTTTCCCTAGCCCACCATACGAACTTGCGTCCAAATCAACCGGCCCCATTGATTCTGCAAAACAGGGAACATTCCCCCCTCTTTCCTCTTAGACTATCCCCCTCCCCTTTTCCTTCCCGCAACCAAAATAGCCGGTTTTTCTTACTTTCCTAGGCCCCTCAACGTAGAATAAGAGACTTTTAAAATATAAAGCAATTGTTAAAAGTTTCGGAAAGCCCAGTCGTCTCCCGCTCTCCCCACACCCGGTGTATGTGAGTTATTTTCTTCTTTCCCTCCCACCTCCCGTGACTCACTCCCGTTTTGGACCTACCCAACATTTTGTGCAAAACGCATCAGCCATGAACAAGCTGTATATTGGAAACCTCAACGAGAACGTGACTCCGGCGGATCTGGAGAAAGTCTTCAACGACCACAAAATATCCTTCTCTGGCCAGTTCTTGGTGAAGTCTGGCTACGCCTTTGTCGACTGCCCAGATGAGCAATGGGCTATGAAAGCCATCGAAACTTTTTCTGGTAAGCCAATGGATTTATCGCTCGCTCGTTCTGTCTTTTTCATCTCTTTTTTCCCCCTTTCCTTTGGAAACCTTCGAGATTTTGGAATGAACAGTTGGTTTGCAAAAAAAGGAGCAACCCCGCATAATTTTATAAAATGCATATTGCCACTCAGAACCGCAAATACCAGCGGGCCGGCTCTTTTTGTATGTGCAAAGACTCGTAAAACGTGGTGTTCAAAGATGCGACCAGGCAGCCACACTTTGCTCGTACTCGCGCTTCCGCCCTTTCTTTCTTTAGCTCTCTGTAGTCATCAATGAAAGTTACTTTCGTTTCGTATTTTCCCCTCATCCACAGGGAGGGGGGTACCCCTTCGATTTCCCCCTCCCACTTTTCTCCGTGAGTATTGAACTAGGTGGCGAGTATTTTAACTTGTTGGGCCTACAATTTCCTATCAACTTCCATAGCTTTCTAGAGGGCTTCTTGTTTTTATTATCCAGCCAAAATGTCCTCCTCACTAAGTACCCCTATTCTTCTTCTACTAGTAGGATATTACATAAATCAGGCCTTTCCTATAAACAAATTTTCATTTTGCAAAATTTGAATTAATATTCCATGTGTCTGTATGTAGGGGAATGGGTGATCTTTCCCCCCCTTCAGACCCCCCCCCCCATTTCTTCCCTCCAAATTAGCCATCTCTTAACAAATAAACAAAACTCTCCATCACTTTAATATCTTCTCTGGGATCAACGCTGTCCCATTCCACCTTCTTTCAATGCCATTTGGGATTTATCAAGCAATCCAGTGTTGTATTTTTAAGCGTGTGTGGTACTTCAGGGTGGGAAGTGGGGAAAAAGGAGGGGAGGTGTTGGACTTTGGCCATTTTGATTTAAACAGGGGTTTCCTGGGGCATGTGATGGGTGTATTAGCCTGAAGGTCGCCATGCTGTTTAGAGATTTGAGACAAGAGAAGCAGACGGAACTAGCAGAGCAAACCTAATGTTGACTTTTGCTGAGACCAGATGTTTTGTTCCCTATTTAAAATACCACATCAGAGTTCTGGGCCTTTTTAATGTCACTTTCTTCTCAACTGAATGTTTTCATTTATCTTCTTTAAAAAAAATGAAAAGAAGATATGAATTATCTTGAAAACCAAGCAAGTTGGACGTCAGCATAGGCCTTACAATTCCTGTTTTTTCCTCCTTTCCCTGGTGAACCAGATCTTGTAATGTGTTAAAATGAGTTAAATTATTGCCCTTGGAATAAAATGTGTTTGGTTTTTTTTATCATATATTTTCCATTTGAAATCCATTTATTTTTTTTTAAATTAAGGGTAAAAAGATAGGAATGTCAAACAAGGAGTTATTATGATAAAATGCATCTGAATCTCCTTGGTTGAATTAAAACATGAAGAGTAGAGGGAAGAAGTTGAGTTACATATGACCATTGATATCCTTCTTTTTCAGTATACTTTTTTTTTTAAAAAGCAAACTTGTGTTTTTAGGCAAAGTGGAGTTGCATGGGAAACAACTCGAGATTGAACACTCAGTCCCTAAAAAACAAAGGTAATCCAGTTGTTTGTTTTCTTTGAATTTATCTATGTTGAAATACAACAGAGAAGGTAAAATGTGTTAAAAATGCTAAGCTGGTAAAAATAAATCTTAGTTGCAAGAAGAATGTATTTACATTTTGTTTTACACTCCAGAACAAAATTACTTCAAAAAAAAAAACACATTTTTAAAAGCCTTTCTTAAACTGCTTGTTTAATTCTTTTCACCCCAAATTACTTTGGGTTCATTAAAGAAACAATTACATACAGATATATGTTATTACTCTTCATTAACACTAAAAGTATAGTTCTTTGGATTAAATTTCAATGTTACTTATACTAATTTCAACATGACATGACTTCCTTGTGCTATGGTTTTTTTAAAAAAAATCAATCTCTTTAGTTTTAAATCCTTGTTAAAATTGAGCAAATTAGAAATTTATTGGCCCCATTTTGAATGTAAAAAATACTTGCTTTCTACTTATTTCTGTAAATACTTTGTATTTTTGTGTATGTATGTTTTATGTATATTTTTATTATGTAGTATTGCATTTTATACATTTTTGATCTTTTCATTCTATTGCTTATCTAGCTTTATTTTAGAATCTTTCAAAAATAAGTTATAGCAAACATCTTTTTCCTTTAGAAAAAAGTTGCAATTAATCCTTAGTCATATCAATCCTAGAAATTGAACATAAAATGTAAAGTATATTTATATTTGTGATTCTTGTGAAAGAAGAAAAAGAATTGTGGTTTTTTTTTTAGAAGAATCTAATGGGAGGGAAGGGTAGCTGCCTGTTCATGTAATTCAAAGGATTATTTTTGTGCATGATTGACATCACAATTTCCTGCTCTTGTGTTCACACTGATTCTCATACTTCTTGGACTTCCAAACCTTATATAGAATGTATTGCTGGAAGACTAAAAAAAATATTAGATATTCTGAAACATTGCAAGAGTCCCAAAAGCTGTTTGATTAATTTATTGGACCAGTAGAGTGAATTTTGTATAATGGGTGAACAGTAATGTTTGTAAACAGTCTTTGTAGGTTGATATACAGAATATGTATGGTGTTAATGTGTGTCTAAGACAAATGTATTCAGGAAGCCAATTCCACAGTGAAAAAAACTTAAGAAATATTGTGGGGGGATTGGTAGCGGAAGAAAAGGAACTTTTACTCCTTAATAATTTTTTACAAAACATTTGTATAGATTATAGATGATTCTGAGAGATGATTGATTCTTACATAATGCTGAAATCAACCAATGTATGTAAATTAAATCTATTGCAGAATTGTGTACCTAGTGAATTATCTTCAATGCTTCTAAATATAAAAAAGATAATTTTTCAAAAAAAAATCAAATAATTTTCCAGATTAATATTAGCACATTCTACTCACTAATTATAATGATTGTGTTCAAGATTTTAAAATCTGCCCAAAATTTTAGATCATATCATTCACTATATGGTAATATGTTGTTGATAAATTTCTTTGATATATTTTGAATTTTGTGTTCAAATATTGTAATGAAATATGTAATGATTTCTTCCAAGAAAATTTATATTTAATTCTTATAAAAATAGATTGTTGATTCTTCTGGATTGCTAGATTGAGTTTCGTGTGTGTGTGTGTGTGTGTGTGTGTGTGTGTGTGTGTGTCTTTTTCAACTTGTCTTGGGACTTGATTTTCCTGTTTGGAATGATAACCAGAAAAGGAACTAGTTAATTCAGAATGTTTATAATAGTCTCAATAATAATGTAGCTAGTGAGGTATATTTTCTATCACTTATCAAAATTTATAAATGTTTCCAGTAATTTAGATAACGAAATATCTAGGAATAGCGCTCTATATCTTTCAAGTTATCAAAATAAAATAAATCACACTCTGCGTATTTCATTTAAAAAAACATGATCAGCATTCTTGAGCCTTGTTCAAACTGTTTCCAGATGCTTTAAACTGTAGTTCCCAGAATCCCCTTCTAGCATGATTCATGCAGGCAGAGAGTTTTAGTTCACCATGTCCAGTAATGCAGGTTGGAGAAAGCTGAATTAGACAATGAGAAATTCAGGTTGTCTAAGGAGGATAGTTTTGGTTAGCTTATATATTTATTAAATCAGATGCAAAAATTGAACAAAAAAGGCATTTAATATATATCTTAAAATCTATCTTCACTAGTATTGAAAGTTTTTTTCAAAAACCTTCCTTCATTTTATTAAATTGGCTCTTGAAAAATACAATTTGATTTGTATTATATGCCATCCATCAAAAGAAACAAAAATATTTGAGATCATACATCCAGCATAATTACCTAATAAATGCTTTTTGAGGTAAATGTTTTGCATTTTAAAAATAACTTTTAGGTAATGATAATCATACTCAATCTTAAAAAAAATTAAAAAGTTGCATTGATTGAAAAGAACTTCTTCCAAGAAAGTGTGCTTTAATTTACCACTTGAATATGTATAGATTTAGGGGTGGGGAGAGATTATTTGTGTTAGGAGTGTTTTTTCTTGAACATTTATTGAAAGAAAAAAGAAAAAAAGTTGGAGAAAATTTGCAATTTTGTCTCTTTAAAAAGCAGCAAAATTCTGTTAGTGAAGGAAAGAGTTAATTAAAACAACCTCAGAGATGTTTTAAGAACTCAAGAATGTTAAGAAATGTTTGGAGGTTAGGGGCGGGGTTGTCTCCCTCTGAAAAGATTGAAGTGGATAGAATTAGAGAGAGGTTGGGGAGGAGGAGAACAAATAAGAATGGGTAAAAAAAAATAAGAGGAGGGGAAATTAAGTGAATCCATCAAGCAAACATTCCAAATAAGAGGATTGGAAGAAATTACCCTAAACAGAATAAATCTTTAAGAACTGAAGTAAAAGTTTCAGAAGCATGTTTTTAGCAAATTAGAAATAGGTATGGTTTTAAATCTTGTTACCAACAAAAGGTTTTTTAAAATCAGGATGTGTGTGTTTGTTTGTATACTGATACTTCCTATTGATAAAATGTTATATAAGTTAGTGAATAATGAAGTTGCCCTGTGCTTCCATTCTTTTCAAAGAGTCTGGGTCCCATCATGACAGAGCTAAAAGGACCATTTTGTCTAAGGAGGACATTTATATATTAAAAGATGTTCTCTTACATATCTGCTCATTTATGTTAAATTAAAAAAATATTATGTCCTATCTGGACTGCTGTGTCTTACCAGATAAGTACCACTGACCATTTTAAAGATGAATATAAATATTCAAGCTTCTGTAAAAAGGGAGGATGAAATATTTTGATGGATGTTTGTGTAATCCTTCATAGCTTCAATTGAAGTTGGTAGTATCTGTGGTTGTCTGTACAAAAAATAAAGATGTCCTTTATTAACCTGTTCAGATTATGCCATCAATATTTCATTGTAAATGTCTGCAGATTTACAACAATTTACAACAATTTACATTATTTTCTTTATTTTAATTTATGTTCATTGTTTTCCAGTTAAAAAAAATTAAAATGATATTAGTTAGCATCAACCATAATAGCCTCAGCAAAAGATGAAATATCTTCTTGATGCTAAAAGAATTTTTAAAAAGTTAAAATATATTATTCTATAATTTTCTGTTTAGCTATCTATAGAAACCATTGGAAGATTTATTGGTATCTCTTTGTGTAAGTAAGAAATAAGCCCAGTTTATCAACTGGGTTTGCATGTAGTAATAAACTTTAAATAAAAGCAAGCAAGCAAGATAAAAATTATATATTGACTTTGCATGTATGTACTATGAATTGATTTCAGTTCAAAGAATTTGAGGAACAGCTGAATACTGACTTCCCATTGCTGTTCAGAAATAAAGAATGAATCCCTCAAAATAATCCCACTGTTACGCAACCAACATGGAAACATAGATATGAGAACATATGATCAAAGACATCTCAGAAACACAAGTTCCTGGTATAGAAATGTAACCTCATTCTGTTTGGGATAATGCATGATTCATATGTTATGCCATTACTGGATATGTACTTATATTCCCATGGTTTAGGCATAATAAATCCGCATAAAAGAAACTTCTCAGAAAAAAAACCTTGCTTTCTTATTCCTTTAGGTTAAGGATAGACATCCTATAGGTCACTTGTAGCAATCAAGATTCTGCTGGAGGAATTCATTGGCAAAAAGGCTTAATTTTGATCTGGGAGAGGTTAACAAGAGAATTAAGACAAGTTTGCCTTTGAGAGGTCTGCTCCCACACATACCTTTAAAGTCTCCCTAAAACCAAAACAAGTTCAGAAACAGTTGATTGTGTCCTATCTGGTGATTTCCCAGGATTATTAGTTGACTTCCGTTAGAGCAGGCTGTCAAACTCCTGGCCCACGGGCCAGATGCATCATGCGCTGGCTACGCCCGGTTTAGTGAAGGGGAAAAAAGTCCCAATACATCACATAATGCCACCATGACAATGTGACTCACCCCTGCGTTAGAGTGTTGTAGTCCTGAGCCCTCAGATGTTGTGCACACAACGTTTGACAATTAACAGAAATATATCTCTAATCAAAATGTTGAGTTATATTGTATAGATATTTGAAGTGCAATCTTGTTGATGTTTACTCAGAAGATAAGTGCGTGTGAAATTGCAATCTTGCTGAGTTTTTATAATTTTAGAGTGTCAAGGGAAGGAAGTAGGAAGTTGCAACCTGTTTCATCTAGTTAAAACAGAATTTTTTCACTACTAAAAAACTGTTTAGGTTTGCAAAGTAAAAAAGGAATAGAGTTAAATTTTTACCTCAGAAATTGGATTTTTGTTGTTGCAATCAGTACTTAGTTTACAGAAGAATAATAAAAACTATAGATTCAGTTTTGAAAATCCAAGCATAAGAGAAAATACATAAGATCCCAGTTTTAGAAAATCTTGTGTAAATGACTTCCACTTTGAAGAAATTTTCAGTTATGGCAGGTTGATAAAAAAATTGCAGTGAGAAAAAGTAGAGGTTCATGACTTTGGGCCATTTACTCTATCTCAGTCCAATCACAAGGTTGCTATGGAGAAAAAATAAATAAAAGAATGGTATATGCAATGCCTTGAATTCCTGAAGGAAAGTGGGATATAAATTTAACAAAATAAACAACTTTATCTAAGGGATGGTGGTTCTTGTGTTAAGCTATTTAGAAAGATTATTATGTGTATGTGATCAAATTGCTTGTGCAAGTATTAAAGACTGGTAGAATTAAAGCATATTTTTCATATTCCACCTTGTGCTGAAATCCATTTACCAAGTTACAGCACTGCCAAGGCTAGACTGGAGAATTAAATGAATAAATATAATTCCTGAGATACAAATTGCCTTGAAAAATTGCAAGTTGCAATCCTGTGAAATTGCACTCCTGCAAAATGTTTCAAATTTGCTGTTCCCCATTAGTGAAATAATAACAGAAATCATCTTCAGAGGTGAGTTATGAGAACTTGAACTTCAGAAAAGATCTAAAATAAGAATTGGCGTGCATAATGGCTTACTGATATGAGCCACTGATAAAGAATTCTTCACCTCAAATCCTGCTAGTGTTATGATAGAGTTAGACAAACCATCTTCCCACTATATCAGAGGTGATTATATTGTTTTAGCTTACAAAATTTTGTAAAAACTACAACTAAATATAACACATAAAGTACTGAATATATATACCCAATTAACCCACAGTAAGCTCTACTGAAATGTGTAGGACTTACTAAAGGGAATTACTTGGGTTAATAATGGATTAAACCCTAACGATTTTCAATAGGATAGTAACTAATCAATTTCCTGAAGATATAGAATAACTAAATTCCAAAATTTTATACATAGTAAATAGGAAGATTTCAGTATGTACGCTACTTTACATTTAAAAAAAAATGCTAATATTCAAGGCCATAGCTTTTGTCACTAGAATAATTTATTTGAAGTGATTACCACTCTGATCTAATTACAATGATGACAGCAACATACAGCTTCCAGTCAATGCATACATATTGCATAAAAAGGTGCAGACAGTTAGCATTGGTACCCAGGTACTTAAAGCATTTAGCTCTGGTATCCATAATGCCAGTATGCCATAACATAGTCATGTTTCAAATAGAAATAGTGAAGAAACTTGTAGCAACTTAAAATAAATTCCTTGTTCTTATAGCACACCTTGGGACCTCTTTGAAAGTTTTTAATATGAAAGCATATTATCCTTGAAATGTGTGTGTGTGCATGCGTGTGTGCATGTATTTAAAATAACATTTCTAAATTACAACTTTGTGTTACATGGATAAAAAACTGCAAGTTTGAATTAAATTTAGGTGTCATATTCTTCTGACTCCTATGCAACCAGTTGAAAAACTTAACTGATTTAATTTCAGTTTCTACAATTTCCAATGGGATATCACATATGTGCTAGCAATGGAAATTGAAGACAAATTCCTCATTAATTACATGAATAAAATAAAAATTTGCATAAAATGGACTGTGTTATATTAAAACTATGATGCCTGAATTGCATATTTTAAAGTTTTATGTTAAAATATAGAAAGAAGTAGAAAAAAGGATATGTGTGTGTGTGCTCATGTGATATTTTCAGGTTTATAGAGTCTTTTTTATATAAGAGCTTAGTGTTACGTATGTTATTAGCTGTTATGAATGTCTGTAGTAGTTTCAAGCATATCTTTACTATTTCAGGCATTGTCTACTGTATCTTTTGTTTTATTTTTAATTTCACCCAAAATTTTAGCTCAACTTTTAGAGACATTGAATCTAGAGATAGAATATGCTGGAATGAATGGGTTGAGTCATCAAGGATTGAATTCTTTTATCCATATACAAGATTCCAGTGGATGTGCCTTTTTGCTCTTAAGCAGGCTATTTTATTAATAATAACAACAACAGCAACCACAAAAACAACACAAAATTAGCTACAGAGGAGATGGAATTAGCTAAAGAAGCAAAATAGAGGGGGAATAATCCGGAAAAAGGAAAGCAAGACAAAAGCTTTTAAAAGAAAACAGACAAGAACAAAAGTGGAGGGAAAAAATCCCATATCTGTATGCTAAAAGGGCCACAGCTGGCAAAGGAACATGGCTATGGAGTCAGTACTGCATTGACAGTTTTAAGAGATCCTCCAGCAATGCTTCAGGGATAAATTAAGCACATAGGAATAGCTGCCTAAACCAAGTAAGACCATTGATGTATTTAGGATAGTATAGCCAACTTTGAGTGGCAACAGCTGTCCAAGATTTTCGAACAGCCCTTTCTTGGTCCTATCTGGGGTTACTGAGATCTGAACCACAGATTTTCGATAACCTAGGCTGATGATACTCTATCACTGAGTTACGCCCTTTCAGTGCACAAGAGCCAGCAGATTTATAGGATCAAATAAACTGTGATTGTGTCATTATATTGCCTGATCAGGTTTATTTGGAAGATAAAGTACCACTCAAGGGATCTCCACAAAGTAGCACAGCAGAGAAGATGCCAGGGACTTTCTGTTCCAAAAATGGTGGCTGACAGAGTAAAATGTTCTACTACTGAGGCTTCTATTTTTATCTTATTTTTTTGACACTTTTGAGTCAGTCTTGACTCCTGGTGACTGCTTGAACCAGTCCTTGTAGTTTTCTTGGGAAGATTTCAGAAATGGTTTGCCATTGGCTTCTTTGTGAGGCTGAGAGAGAATGACTGGCCAAGGTCATCTAATTGCTTTATGCCTAAGGTAGAACTCATCATCTTCCTGGTTCCCAGCCTGGTACTTTTAACTATTATATGAAACCCACTCTCGCTGCATTCCTAATAGCTGTTGTTAAAATCTTATCAGAGATCCTCAGCCATGGAAAAATTAAATTAAAGTAGTAAAATTCCTTGTTATTGCAGTTAAATGATTTTTGACCAGGGTATTGTCTCTGTGTTAATGGATTTCAACAGAGGTCTTTAAAGAAGATAATTATCTTTTTTTACAAAATACTAAGAAATTTCAACTCTTTAGAACTGGGGTGTCAAACTCGAGATCACACCCTGGCCATACCCATCCCCGGTTTAGCGAAGGAAAAAATTGTGATATATCACATGACGACAACGTGATGCCGTGAATTTGACACCTCTGCTTTAGAACTTGGTCACTATTTTATACTACTGGTATTTAACTACAATCTTTGTCAGAGACCTTATTTACAAATCTGGTTTCATAGAATCATTCATATATAGGTAGTCCTCAATTGGCCACAATTGACCTCAACATTTCTGTTACTAAGTGAAACATTTGTTAAGTGAGTTTTTCCCCATTTTACAACTTTTCTTGCCACAGTTGTTAAGCGGCAGTTGTTAAATTAGTGACACAGTTATTAAGTGAATCTGACTTCCCCATTGACTTTGCTTGTCAGGAAGTTACAAATGGTGATCACATGACCCCAG
>AZIM01000025.1:602892-617582 GCA_000516915.1 Ophiophagus hannah
AGGAGGCAGCAGCCACAACTCGGGAGACTGCAGGATTGCCCCGCCTCTCCGCCTCAACATGCTGCAGCCCACCAAAATTTTCTCATGGCCCACCAGTGGGCTGTGATCCACCGGTTGGCGACCACTGACCTAAATAATCTCTTCTAACTTGGTGGTTCTAGATATCATCAATATGATAACATGAGAGTTTCCCTTTCCTCCTAATCTCAGGTATGGGGAGATGGGGAATAGAGGTTCTGAACCAGTGCCTGAGATTAATAATGGATTTCATGTCATTAAACAAACTAATAAATCTTATACCAGGCAAATTGGAAGGTTGTTTGACTAATGTTGCTTGACTACCTGGGATCTTGGTGGAGATCATATCTTGGTTGAATTACTTTGAAGCATAAGTAAAGACTCCATAGTCTTTCACATGTTGCAATTCTTGATTGCCTTTGGCTATACTAGCTGTGGCAAGTAGAAACTCTAGTTAACCAATGTTTGGTTACTCTAAGATATTAGGCTCATATCTTGGAAGTGCAGAAAGCTTGCTGTTGTACCCAGGTCAAACAGCTGTATTTATTATAGTTTTTATGGGTAGTCCTCAACTTAAAATTGTAATTGAGCCCATTAATTGAGTCATTAAGCAGGTCCTCACATGACTATCATATTACAAAGACCTTGCTTACTGAGTTCATTGTTTAGCAATTACTTAAAATTATAATGGCACTGAAAAAGGAACTTTATGACCAAGTCACATTTATGGCTTATGCTGTGATCCTGTAGTCACACAACTGCCATTCAGACGCTTTTCAATTGGCAGGCATTTAACAGCGTAGCAGCATCTCTTGGTTGCTTGATTTCTATTTGTGTGCTTTGCAACTGCCTTACAACAAACTGAATGGAAAAGGTGGTAGCAAAATCAGACATCATGATCATATGATATCTTACTTAATGACTACAGGTGATTAGCTTAATAACCACAGTGGAAGAGAGGTTGTAAGTCCAACACAGTCATGTGATGATTTGCTTAATGACCTGGTACTTAGCAATGGAGTTGCCTATCCCAAATGTGATCGATAAACAAGAATTACCTGTACTCAAGATTTCAACAACTTTTTTTACATGAATATTGATAAAAAGCATACATGACTTATACTTGTTGGGTGCCCTTATTCAGTGAAAATGGAAGCATAATTTATGATATGATAATTGAATTGGGAAGCATAATCTAATCTGTGGATCTAGTAGATATAGAATGAAAGGGAATTGGAACCTATGTTGTCACTAAGTTTACTATTCTTTATTAGTTCAGGCAAAGGGAAATACATTATTATTTCAGTAAGATATTCTTAGAATTAACAGAAAAAAAGTGGTATGTTAGAATTAAATAGTGGGATCTCTGACAATTTCTACCTTCATATTTGTCATTAAGTTCTTGGGCCTATCTGTATATTAGCAAAACTTTCTTGTCTGTCTGTTTGTAGCCTTCAGTTAGCGCAAACGGTTCACCTTAGCACAAACATTTTTGAACTGGGATATTTCAAATCTGGTAACTTAAAGAATGCATACAAAATCCTGCACTCATTATTTCCATGTAATTGAAATGTCAAGGATCTTCACACCAGTTCCATTCACAGTATTGTGGCCACTGCGGCATCACTGCAGTCAATTGCAGTCACATGTTTGTGATTTCAGACTCCTTTCCTGATTTCCCACAAAGCAATGGGGAAGCCTGCAGAAAGTCAGAACTCACTCTTGCTCCCACTGCTTTTTTGCCCATCCATGGTCATTCTGCTTATCTGCTTAGGTAAGGAAATATCTCTGAAAGGATGACCCTGTAGGTCTTGTCTAATATGTTACTATGACCATCAAATGATAGCAATGGGAGAGGCAAAAACGTAATGTATCCTCGGTCTTAGTGAAATACTCTTGAACTATACAAGGATCTTAAAGAAGCGAGAAAATAAAATGATTCATCAGCATTGCCTCTTGGCAGCCTTGATTGAATAGAATTCCTGTAAAATAATGTCTCCCTTTATGTGGCTGTAATGATATGAAAGATGACTCCTATTATAGAGTATAATTTGAATTTACCTTCCTTCTCTAAGCTTAGGGGAAAAAACCAAGGAAATTTCAATCTGGATACGTGTAAGCATGGCCATAAGTAATTGCCTATTCCCATTTAAATATCCAGAAACAACATGCGTGGCCTCAGAGCCACTCAAAGATTATGGATTCCTGAATTTAAAAAGCAAACAATTGAAGGTACAGGACTGAATTTTAGCTCACCCTTCTATGTACAATGATAAAATAGTAGATTATAGAATACAATTAAACCAAAATAAAAAAAATAGTCACCTATATATTTAGCAATTAAAATCAACTATTTATATATTTAACAAATAGAAGTTTGATGAAAGATGATTTTTTACTATCTGCCTAAATACTGGGACGATGTAAACTTAATGAATATTGTGTTCAAATTTCTAGAGGAAGCGAGACCAAATCTCCCCAGAACATAGGATTTCACCTAAAGGGTTGCTTCTCAGCTCTGCTCACACTGGCTCCTATTCTTTTTCATCCCTTCCCCCTAAACACTGGCATAATATTCTAAAGTTATACCAGCCTAAGACTGTCATAACCTGGACTGAAGCCAGCATAAGGAATTCAGTTGTAACCCTATCCTATGTCCAGCTGGCATAATTCAAATATAAGTTTCAGTGGAACAGGGAGGGGGGGGGGAGAAAAAAATTCCTATTGAATTTTGTGCCATCCAATAGGAATAGGATAGCAATAGTAATAGCACTTAGACTTATATACCGCTTTACAGTGCTTTACGGCCCTCTCTAAGCAGTTTACAATGTCAGTATATTGCCCCCAACAATCTGGGTCCTCATTTTACCGACCTTGGAAGGCTGACTCAACCCTGAGTCTGGTGAGATTTGAACTGCCAAATTGCAGGCAGCCGGCAGTCAGAAGAAGTAGCCTATAGTACTGCACTCTAACCACTGCACCACCGTGGCTCATGGTGAAATCAGAGCCAAGAGTTGGCATAGAAGATTATTTAGTGCACTGCAGAAGACCAATGTGCTTCAAACAGCTAATTTCAGATTTCAGCTGTCTGTAAACTTTCTCTTTAAGCTTAAAGAAAGAAAAGAGAATAGAAAGGAGTAAAATGTTAAAAAAAAGAAAGATGAATCTAAAAATATAATAAAGAGAAAAATAAAGACATGACATCAATCTTCATCACAAGTATAAACAAATTTAGTGACTCTTCAACCCCTCTAAGTTACAAACATTTATCTCTTCACCCCATATCCCATCTCTTATCTATAAACAAATCCATAATATATCATCTTTTAAGTCATGGTGTCAACAGAAAGTCCATAAAGGATTGCCAGAAGTAACAGAAAATTAAATTCCATCCTGAACAATTTCCCAAGCAAATTTTCCTCTCCCTTTGTTTTTTCTTTCATTCACACTATCCTTTTGAGGAAATCATGTATCAACACAGTAAAGTCAACTTTGTATCGCATTTTCACAGTTTCTATGCTAAATTTTCTGTTAAGCAAAACAATTCTTTCCCATTTCTTTAACCTCAAATGTAAATAATGTGTTGGCTTTTATTTATTTATTTATTTGTTTGTTTAGTATTTTTCTTTCCCAGATTTCATTTGTCTACATGTGACAGATGGAAATCGATCAGTCTCTCCCCCCCCCCCCCCCCCCCCCCCCNCCCCCCCNNCCCCGCACGCGGGAGGCATTCAACTTTAGCTAAGTGAATTGTTCTCATTTTAGGATTCTCAGTTTTCCTTCTATAAAAGATGATAGGAAAAAAAGAACATTATGTTCCTTTTGTGATATATTTTAACAACTCATTTTTTGGGCTCCAAAACATCTATCTGACAAACCAGGTGGGAGGATTGGTTTTTCTCATTTGAACCTAGTTTTTATGAAGGTTGCAAGCAAATATAGGTAAAAACATTCTGAGGGATAAGGGTTTGTAGCAGTCATGGTTCATCATAAATTTGGCACATGTAGCTGGCAAGCTGCCTTGAGGTTTGTTGCATATATTACATAGTCTCACATAGTCTTTTGCAATCTAAAGGTAGACCTTGACTTTAACAGTCATTCATCTAGCGACCATTTGAAGTTAACAGTGGCACTGACAAGAGTGACTTTACCAACAGTCCTGACACTTACAACTATCATAGTTTATGAATCATTTGAGAACAACAATCTAAAGCCCTGCCCTGATTTAGACAGATCTTTAATCTAGCCTGCTGGACTAGAACTAGGCCTGGTGGTGAGCGATCTTCTCTAGTATCCATCATGGACTTTACTAAGAATGAATTCTTCATTCTTTAAAAATAATACACATTGAGCAATCATGCATACTTCTAAAAATAAAAGTTGAGATTTGGGGAAGTTGAACATCAGTCTGTCTTCATTCAATATCCCACTATATAGAACCTCCCCTTTGTGCTTGTTTCCTGCTTGCTTTCAAAATCTGCTGAAATTCGTTTCCTTAACTCAGTCATTCTATATTTTTCTGTTACTCAGTTTTTAAATATGTTTTTAGTAATGAAATCTGCAACAGAATGTGGCATTCTGACAAGGTTCTATCTAGTATTCTACTTAGTAAGTCATGCCTTTTCTTTACTCTGCACATTTTCATATTTTCTTCAGTTTGCAAGGCATTCTGTGGCCAATGAATTTTGGGAATTCTCATCACTGGAGTTTCCCCTAGACATGTTTTGCACTTTTACCAACTTTGACTTTCATCTAAGCCTGCTGATACTCCCCATCTGTGAGTATAGGGGCCATTTTGGCTATATAAACAATGGCATATCTACCTGGATAGAAGGAAACATAGAAGTCAAACTACTGACATTTAATGGTTTGTTCATTCAACTCCAACTAAAATGATCTGTACTTGGATTCAGATCATTGAAGTTACAGCAGGGATTTATTGCTTGGTTTAGTGCTGTGGTGTTTAGAATTGTATTAAAAATGTTCTGTTATGGGAGGAGAAAGGGGTAAAACAGGTTGGAGTGGATGAGGGCATTAGCTTATCAGCCCCTACTCTCCTTCACAGATGGCAGCAATTCTGGAATTTCATCATGTTGTATAGGTTAGATTTAGACTACAGGTACTCCTCGTCTTATGACCACATTTGGAACCGGATTCTCAATCAGTGCGTGAAGTAGTTGCTATGTGAAATGTCACAGGAGCATTTTGGTCATTGACCAACATTCCCAGCATTCCCACCCTAATGCTCTTTTAGCACCTGGTGGGTCGTTAAGCAGAGTCCCTGATAACAATGGGATGCCCCAGGCTTGGGGGGGTGGGGGGGGTGCAAGCCATGCTTGAGTTGAGAGTGCTGCTGCAGTGCAGCACAAAGTTGCAGTTACTCTATGAAAACTTCACCACCTACGCAGCCCACCAGTGTAGGGAAAGATGCTGTGGCACAGAAAACCTCATTGCCCACCTGGCAATGCAAACATACTGAGACCTGGAAAGACTCAACACCTACCTGGCCTGCCAGCATACACAAAATACTCCACTGTTTTTCTCCAGCTGTTTACAGGTGCACCCTTTCTTCTTATTGAGACTGCCTCATTCTCCAAGTGGCTTCTATTGCCATGTTCCTTTAGAGGACCTTTGTCCTAATCTATGTACTCTGGAGTTGAAGATTTCCTGTGCTGAAATTAAAACAGAAATTTCAGCCCCAGAGCAGGGAGGGATACAAGTCCCTCCATTCTGGGGCTGAAGTCCTTCATGGCTGAAAATCATGCTTGGAGTTTGGCATGGATCTTTTTCATCCAGCCTCCATAGACTACGGGGCGTCTTTTCAGAGGCAGTAGCCTGCAATGTTCTGTGCTAGCTTCCACACAGACGTTCTGGGGAAGCTGGCAGAGAAAATTGTAAATGGTGATTGCAGAGCATTTTGCAACTGGTCATAAATACATATGGGTGGCCAAGTGCAGAGATCACAATCATATAGTCACAGGGGTGCTACAACAGCTGTAACTGTGGTCACCTTTATAAATTTCTTTGTTCAGCACCATCATAACTTCATGTGGTCATTAACTCAAAGACTATCTATATGAATTAGACTTAGGCACACTTGAAATAAGTAAGCCATGCTGAACTTTTCATATTGACTTCAATGGGATCTAACTGTTTCTGGCAATCTGAATCCGCAGTAATACTTTTGTTACTTGATGTGATTTAAATTCTAGTATATATAATTGGCTTTGTTGCTTCAGATGGCTTGTTTTTTCCATTATTAAACAAACACGAACAAAGGTAAAAGAACATACAGGAACATAGTAAAGGTACCAAAAAGTATGAAATTCATCTTATGATATTATTCAATACAGTATTAACAATGCATATGGTCTTAATTAAGCATTAACAGTTTGAAACATTAAAAGAAAAGAAAAAAAAAATGATTGAAAATGTATGTAATGATCCAAACCAGAAAACTTTACAGGATTGCATAATAGTCTTATGATTTAGTAATTTTTCTAAAATAACTCCAGAATCATGAGATGATGAAACACTGTTTCAAGACTAATCGTTTTTTTTCTGCTTAGGAAGTTGATATAATAAAGATAATAACGAATAATGAATGTTCCTTTGAATCATTTGTTCTGAATTGTTAATTTTTCTTTGCTAGTTTTTGCATTTATCCAAGTCTTTGAAAACAAAGATGATTTTTAAAAAAAACATAAATACATTCTAGTTATGCTAGATATCTTTGATACGGTTTGTAGTAAAAATAGGAAATGAAAAGGAAACAGTAATGCATTTTTCACTGGAAAGAAAGCTCTGCCTCATTCTTCTCCCCTCTGCCCCTTATTTTTTGATGGGGGATGGAAATTGTAATGAAATCTCTTGCTTGAATGCCGTTCCATGTCCCTAAATGAATGGAGGAGCCATTGTTTAAGAAGTCTGGAATTCAAAGAATGCAGTACTATAGGAAGGGTCAGAGGGATTTAAGTTGATAGAGGAAAACATGTGTCTAACCAATTCTACCTCAGCCAGTTCTAACAGACATCTACTGAAAACATGTGTGTTGGGGAGAGAATTGGGGGTGAAGGGCAGAGAGAACCGATATGTTGTGCAAATCTTTTATAAGAAATTCAAACATATAACCTAAAGTAACTGCCTATATATAGAGCTAAGTACTTTCATTAATAATCAAAATATGCCCTTCCAATTTCAAGGTAAAATATTTGTTTATTTTCTCTTGCCAAGTTTTCTGGGTCATAAAAGAACAAAAAAATAACCCACCCCAAACCCTAAAACATGAGCCTTTCTTTCCTAATTTGTTATTTAATATTTCCAAATGAAACTTCTGATATCTTCTATTTTAATCCCACTGAAGTAAAATTAAAGATAATAAATTACAGCAGATTTTTTGTACCTCCCCCTCCCAAACATCTTGCATCTTCTATCGTAGTAATGAGTTTTAACCTTGTTCTGGGGAGCATTTGAACCTTGTACATGGGTATGATAAACAGAGTTCTGACTTCCAAGTATAAATTTTGTCCCTATTTTATCTAAATATAAGATAGCAGATAAACATTTAAAAGGTTGTGGTTGGTTTAGTGAAGATTGTAATTCTTTCCAAATTTGACAGTAGAAACATCTATTAAACCCAGCACCTAATTTATGTGTAAACATAACATGGATATTTTGCTTTTGGTTTAGTGGGATTTGCAAAATACCTTATTGTGGCTTAGCTTGTTGTTGGAAACAGGCTGTAATCATTTATTTAGCAAAATGTAGATTTAAGTACCCAGCTTAAATCTACATTTATGTTGAGATAGTGCTCCACTGAATAAAAGAAATAAATGTCAGAAATGCCTAGATAGTTAAAATGTATTTACCTGATGTCTAAATAAGATCAATGTTGGCACCATGTCTTCTTATAATGACTTAGCAAGGACCCATTTCCCTCTTCTCTGCACTTAATGTTTGTTCGATGGAGGTATTGTGGCAAGGGGTTCCTACAGAGTGATGAATAACACAAATTTTAAAACAACAATAAGCACTTTTACTGTATGTAAGATATGTCCTTCAGGTATACCTTGCAGAAATTATCTTTTAATTCAAGAATCTTCAAAATTACAGATGGATATACATATAGGCAACACACCATGGTTATGTTCTGTAGTATGGGGGTGTTTCATTGGCATCCTAGCTGGCCTGTATATAAACACTCCTTTTAATTCAGCATAGCTCTTTTTATGTTCATACTTTGGATGATGATAACATCAAAAATAGCTTTAACTTTAAATAGCAAAACTAAATGCAAGAACAAATGAAAAGAAAAAGAACAATTGAACTTGGAAATGAGAAAGAAGGGGAGTGGAGAGAAAGAACATTAACACTCCCTCAGTAAACTTGAATAACTGCATTTCTCTCAAAAGCCAAGATCAAGAACAAAATAGTGTAAGGTTAGAGTTGGGGTTGGGTCTCTAGGATAGGTATTTCAGATCCCCTAAAAAAAGATCCCATAATGGCTCCCCTAATCCTACCCTCAGGGTATGTATTTGAGTAATATGTTAGATGTACAAGACAATTGTTGATTCATTGAATGGCTGTTAATTGATTTTTAAAATCCTGTTATTCCTCTGACAGTTAGTAATTAATTAATTAAATCCAGAGACTGACCTCAGAACAACTCTCGGTAGTTTAAGAAGAGTAGAAAACAATAAAAAAGAAGAAGAAAACATGTACATTTGGATAACCATACTACATATACCACAAAACACAAGTAGCAGGAGCTTTTCAATCACCCTACCCAAACATCTGGGGGAACAGCCAAGTTTTATAGACTTCTGGACATGGGAGCCACATGAATCTTTGGGGCAGTGGTTGCTGTTCCAGAATATGGGCACTATCACAGATTTAAATGTTTTGTTCTGATGGATCTTTACTCAGTTTCCATCTGCTTTAGAATTTAATTAATTGTATCTCATTTTATTTTTTCAAATAACTCAAAGTGATGAACATATCCAACTTATCTTTCTTCAGTTTTCCACCCAACAAAACCCTGTGAGGTGGGTTTGGACTGAAAGAGTGACTGGCCCAAAGGACTTGTGAGGACTTGAATTTATAGTCTCCTGCTTTCTAGCCTGGTGCCTTAACCACTAGACCAGACTGGCAGATGAATTTGCCTGTAGATTACTGTGGAGTGAAAGATATATGTACATTATTTCAGAACAAAGTTTCAGGCTTGTAGCTATAATTCTGTGTTTTAATAGAATCTCAAATCCACCAATTAAAACTCGACACAGAATAGTACCTCAGGTGGGAGGCAATGAATAAAAATATAGAATATAGTCTAGGAATTTATTTTTTGTCTTTTACACCAGCTTAATTTAGGAGATTGTTTTTATTATTTTTCCTTTTCTTAGACAGTTGGGTTAGAAACTTTTCTATTTACAAAATTTTGTAATTAGCTGCAATCTTAGATGCATTGGAGGACACCATAGCTCATTCCAGGTTTATTTAATCCTTGTATTTCATGTAGACCTGGGAAAGACTACTCTGAGACTTTGGAGAGATACTGGCAGCAGTACAGATACTGCCGGATAGGCTGGTGGTTTTATTTGGAATAAAGCAGTTTCTATTGTTGTATCATAGAGTTCTCTAGAGCCTGGCTATTGTTTTGCACTGCTTTCATCAGTTGGCCCTTTCCAAATGTATTGCACTGTAATCCTCATGATTTATATCTGACATACAAAGGTCATCAGCATGGGCTACTGTAGCATCATTACCAATTTCTTTTAAAAGTACAAACAAAATGCTATGATTTTCATCTAGTAAACAATATTTAGTTTTGAAATTTTCCAACTCTTAAAACGCTAGTGAGTAATCTTGTCCAAGTCTCTCTCTTTGAACACATTTTATTATTTGTTTTGTCATTTGTTATTAATTGTATAATGAAAAGCACTATGGCACATGGTTGCTAAGATCTCACAACTTGATCAAGTTGATATCTAACCTTTCGGAAATACTGAAAGCACTGCTTCCCAAACAGTTTCCTTAATTATCCAAAATGACTTATCAGAAAGTCTTACCAAAGTTTGAGGATTGCATGCCCATTCCTTAAGTACCACTCAAATAGTGGCTAAATGGCTATAATTCAAGGATTACCCATATTAACAATATAATTGAACAATATTTGTCATTTCAACAAATTATCAGTGGTAATTGATCAGTTTTTGTCTTAATCGAAATATTTTGGGAGGTTTTCAAATATATTTTAGTAAACGTGGCAATCTCCAGATCAGTTTAAATGTTCCTGTTGTGGTAGGTATTGTGTTCTTGTCATTATCCAAAGAAAAAAACCACTTTTGCCCAATTTTGGTTAATCCATCTAGGTTTGGGAACTATTGACTTAAGGGCTGTGTCAAGAAATCTTTATGTCATCTGTAAAATGGCCAACTTGACAATATTTTATAGCTGTTAACCAAATACCCAATTGTTGTGGAATTCCAAAATTGCTTAAACAGTCTTGTTCTGTCTTTTTGTTTTATAATGCCTTATGTCAAGGATCTGTACCATCAAAGAACTCGAAAGGGAATTAGACTGAATGAGAAATAATCCAGTGAATTATTGCTATATATTGTATATAAATTGTGCATGCAAATAAAACTAGTTTCCCATATTTTGTGAGTGGGTGGTGGGTTAGATGCATACATTACAGAAACTGGCAGGGGCCAATAGATAAAATATAGATTTGTCTTGAAATATAGTCACAGCAGGTAGATAATGATACATATGGCCATGGATCTGTTACAGTATTTGCATTTCACCACTCTAAATCGCAGCTGTTTAGTGAATTTAGGGACCTCCTAGAAGTCTGATGGAATGGACATGTTCCACCTGTAGTTGTATGCAGCAGCTGTTACAGAGCAATGAATTATTTTGGCACTGGTTCTCCTGGTTTCTATTTTGAGAAGTAGGCATTACAAAGAGCAAAATTGGGAAATGAAAAGTAGCTATTCCCTTAGTATCTGAGGACTTATTAAAATCCTCTGTTGACATTATTCTTTTTTTCCTCCTCCTTACTACATCTTTGCTTCAATCTTGCCTAGCTGTTAAAATATGTTTATAGACAACCCTTAGGCTCTTTATACTCTTTCTCTTCTTTATTAACCCCCTAAGATTCAAGCCAACGCTCTCCAAGTGTAATTTTGTTCACCACATCTCCTTCCAACAGATGGGATTTTCAGAATGCTCTAGAGAGTCAAGAGGAATCTAGTCCTAAAGACAAGAAACATTAGGGGACTGGATATAATGTCTTGGATTTTCCTAGAGGATGTGGTAAACGGCAAGAATCAGAGAAAGCTAGGACAGTGGGTTTATGGTTGCTAGATGCTGTTTTCACTTGGCCTTTGGCCAATATTTGGGAGACGGACTATCTAATAATGCACATTTCAGTATAATATTAAGGTAAGAATCCTAGTCAGATTCAAAGATCATTCCTAAAAGTTTTTAATGAAATAGACGCAGTACTTGGTGACTGCTTCTAGCTTGCTTTTAAAGAATTTCAAGATGCTGAAATTAAAATGTCTCCACTAAATGGCTGCATTAAAAATTGAGGACCTATACTGAGCTTATCAGTAATATGAAAGAAAAAAAAAGAAAAAAAAGCAAGAAACAGATGCTCTTTTTAAATTTTTTATGTCGGGTGAGGAATTGTATTTATTGGGAAGTTATAATTAAAACAATATAAATATGGCAGAGACAGAATAGGTGAAAAATAAACTTCTAGAGATGGAAGTGTTAGGCAGAAAAGAGGCGTGCTGCTTTTTATTATCTTGTAAGAAATCCCTGCCAACTTAATTTCTCTGTTCTTGCTGCTCCACAGTGAAAGGGGAGGGGTGGGCCAATTCTGGATGAATTGGTGAGGCTTTGATTGCTTTGAAAACAAAGCCTTCTTGTTTACCAAATGGGTTTCAAGAAAGAAATATAATTATATATCAGTTCTGGACTTGGCTTCATGAGTATCTACCCTGTTATTGCATTGTTCTTTGTATTCTTTCCAAACTAATGGAAGTCAGGACTCTATAAGTGCATGCCTTTGTCTGTTTGGCAAAAGGATCTCCAAAAATCAAACAGAAATGGATCACATTTGGTGTGGGTGAAAATGAAATTTAAAAATTCTCCAGATGAGCTGTTCAGAGCATCCATTGATTGGGAGATGCTTCTGTCACTCGTCTGATAGGCTGGGCTTTAATTGTGAGGACGCTCCTCCTCCTCCACAGGACTCCTCCCTAGCGTTCCCAGTTTTTTGCTCAGCCTTCATAGATATAGGCAGCTTTTTTTCCCCTTTCCCTTGGCCGGAATAGCAAAGACTTCAAAAAGAGAAAACAAAAAGGTTTGGTTTTAAACTCAAAAAAACTCTTTAAGGCTCTTCGTATCAACAAGCTAAGCAGCTCCCTACAGCATATAACATTGAGCTGGGGGAGCTCTCTGTAGCATCGGGGAGTGATCTCCTCGCCCCCAGGGCGATTGGAGGCGATAACGCCTCAGCCGTGTGGCTAACAACCCACATTTCTTAGCCCATGCCATTGTGATCTTTTCAAGCCGAGCCGCTGCGATCGCTGCCAACCGCGTTCGATGGGTGCGGCTCCATTTTAAAAGGGTCCAAGGCTTCTCTTTCTCCCCTGGGAACACTGTCTGGGGTGGGGGCATCAGCACCCGTCTGCTACACTGCCTTTTTATTCAGGGGGAATTCTGCAGTATTGACTCCCCACAAGGCGTGGAATTGCTGCTGAGCCGACATATTACGCGCCAAAAGAGATAACGGCCGGCACCATTGCAAACTCACTAACTGTGTGGTGGTGATCTGCATCTTATTTCTTGAACTGTGAGAGGCTTCTCTTCCCCCAAGCAGGGATCTCCCTCTTGGAACCCAGGGGAAATCACCCTGATACACACACACACACACACACACNACACACACACACACTCACACACTCACACACTCACACTCAGATTTCAGATATAATTCTTCTGTTGTGGACCCTTATTCATTAAAGAGGAAACTGTTGGCTTTTCCCTCACAGAATTAAGCAGCAGCACAACAGCAAGCATCAAGGCCTGTGTCCGCCTTTGCAGCAAGCTGTTGCAGGCCTACAACTTATTTCAACAATTCCTCCTTTCTAGGCCTGTGTGGTGTTCCAAAATTTGGCTAATTTGGAAATAATAATATTAAAATAATAAGAATAAGAATATTCTTAGATAAGATTATACAAAACTGGGAGACCATTGTTTTTAGGGTTCCCTGTCCATTCCTGGTACAGGCCCCTGGGTGTGTCAACCGCCCACCATCTCAGCCTCATTAACAGTAAAATCTAATAAGCGGCCACAATGGCAAGCGGCAGTAGCTCCAGAGCCACAACCTCAAGAGCCATGTCAAATTCTCAAAACAAATGGAAGCATTCTAAGGGTACCTCCAAAGCAGCAGAAAAAGACGCCAACAAGCACCAGAAGCACATGAAGAAGGACATGCAGGAGGTTAAAGAAAATTCTCAAACTTTGTCTCCCACCAGGCCTACTTAGGCTCCAAGTCCCCCTCTGCAACCACCCCTGGATCTGTCTGTGTCATCCAGACGCAGTGCGGCTGCACAAGCTCAAGGTAGCCCATCTAGATCAGTACCAGTGGCATGAAGGGCCCCTGAGGCCACATTTACTCCAACAGCGGCCTGACTCTGTCAAGATGATGACTTACCGAAAAAGATCCCCGCAAAGATGAGAGCGTGAATAGAATTAGCAATACACCAAGGTATTGCTGCGGGGGTGTAGCAGACTCCTCTGGCCAGGAACAGATTGCTCCTTCCAATTGGGATTCCCTATCAGTCCGGTCACTAAGCAGGACAGAACATCTTTACCCTCAGGTACCTCTCCAACAGGAGATTTCTGTAGTTCCAGATATACCCCCACAGGGTTTACAGAAGGAGCAAGGGCATATTGATCAGGTGGAGCTAGACGACTCAGAGTTCTCCTGCTCAAATTCTCGTTAGATCGCCTCGTTTTTTTCTAGTTAGCTTCGCATCGGCTCACAATAAGAGACGGCGGTTGCTACTACATCTTGACGCCTAAAACAACGCCGGTGTCATTTTGTTTGTAAGAATTCCATTACATTATCTGTTGAGAGGCCATTTCCCCTCACAAGGCTCTCTCCGTGAGGGTCCAGGGGGCATTTATGCCGATTGCTGACTTCTTTGTGAGGTTGAATATCGGGTTTTCTTTTAAGTTGGCAGCCCTCACAGAAAATAGCAGCACAGTAACAGCGAGCTCCAAGGCCTGTGTCTGCCTCTGCAGGAAGCTGTTGAGGGCCAGTGACTGCAGGATCACTCAGTTGTAATACAGGCCCTGAAAGGTGTTCTCTGTTTGGCTTCACAATTTGATTCCAATATTTAGTCATCTAATTATAAGTTTGTTAACAGCACAATAATTTTATGTTTAGTAGCTGTGTACAGACATAAGTAAAATATCAATAATAACATAATATTAAAAATAAAATAAAAAAGGGGGGAACAACTATCAGGATTCCCTGTCTGTTTAGAGCAGGCCCCTGGACTAGCCAGCGGTCCATAAATATGCATGCATGCATGCATACATACTGTGTGTGTGTGTGTGTGTGTATTCGTAGATTTTCACAGGTAAAGGTA